>CM055267.1:137095660-137139168 GCA_029237695.1 Conchocele bisecta | reverse complement strand
AATGGCGGGCTATCCGTGACATTCATCGATATGCACGGCGGCCATCTTGAAATACCAAAAGGAACCTTATGTGTGCTAGTTTATTTTAAAGTATGCCTAACAGTTTTCCTATAGTTAAAACATAGGTAAAGCCACAATAAGTGTCATTCTAAGTATCCTAGATTAAAAATTGCAGTGATTTGAAGTTTGACCTAATTATTCATGGCGGCCATCTTGAATATGCTAAGTAGTGTACATGCTACACTATTGTAAGTACCTCTAATGGATTTCTTATTTTCAAAAACATATTTAGTAGTAATAATATGGATGGCGACCATCTTCAGTGCCGTAGCCAGAGGTTCGAAATAGCCGAGGCCAACATAAGCGGCGGAAGACGATAATTATTGGGGGTGGAAGTGTGGAGGGCCCGAAGGGCCCGAGTTTGCTAGGCGGGTCCGGGGGCATGCCCACCCTGAAAATTTTGAAATCAAAGTGGTCTGAAACGCCATTTCCTGCATTCTCAGCAAAGTCTGAGCACATACTATGACTCCCATTTTTCCTATATTGGAATAAAAAAAAAAAAAAAAAAATCGTGAAAAAACGGACGAGGCCATGGCCTCGTCTGGCCTCGTCTGGCCTCGTCTGGCCTCAACGTGGCTACGGCACTGATCTTGGATTTATGACGTCATATGACGTATGCCACACTGACAACATTGGTTTTTAAAAACCTTTGGTTATGGTCTTTGACATAAACCACATTAAATTTTTTCTCCAAAAAATACACGGATTTACATATTGAACCCTACTAATTCGCAGAGTTATGGTCCTTAACTTAGTGAAACGTGGCGATTTTCAACTGAAAAACTGTTTGAGCTAGTCATGAAACTTTATAGGAATATTTGTCATCATGTGAAGTTGCGCACCTGGGGTTTTAGATGTGGATTCATCCAGTAATCGCAGAGTTATGGCCCTTGACTTAGTGAAAAGTGGCGATTTTAAACTTGTGTCGCACTTAACTAAAAAACTATTTAAGGTACAGTCATGAAACCTTATAGGAATATTTGTCATCATGTGAAGTTGCGCACCTGGGGTTTTAGATGAGGAATTATCCAGTATTCGCAGAGTTATGGTCCTTGACTTAGTGAAAAGTGGTGATTTTCAACTTGTGTTGCCCGTAACTGAAAAACTGGTTGAGCTACAGTCATGAAACTTTATAGGAATATTTGTCATCATGTGAAGTTGCGCACCTGGGGTTTTAGATGCGGGTTCATCCAGTATTCACAGAGTTATGGCCCTTGACGAGTGAAAATTGCATATTGTGTCCCTTTTTATTGAGCTGGCGCGTTATTATTGTAAATATTATTGTAAACACGTGCTATTTTTAAATAGTTTACGTCATATGTTGTAGACATGGTATTTGTATACCAGCGCAAACGCATTAACATTCGATATAATTGCTAATAATAGTAACATCGTTTAGTGCTCTAGTGGGTAGATCTGCTGTTTGGTGATCGGACGGTCGTGAGTTCGAATCCTGCCAAAGGCATACATTTTTCTCTCGCTTTTACTATTTTGGTGCCAGAGGTAACGTACACATCCCGAAACAGTCGTGAATTTACTTTTACACAACATTATAAAACACTTCACTTTGAACCTAATCATTGTGAAATGCATTCTCCACATTCGTGTGTTATTGTGAAAGTCCACCTCGACTCGCTACAAATGCAAATATGTTACGGAGAACACCATGTCGAAAAATAAACCTCTCACTTCAGATAATAAACAAATAAGTAAATAAACGTGGATGCATGTGGTTCATAATTGCCATGTCAATTGTTGTTACATGTAATAAAGATGCATTAAAAAGAAAAAAAAACACAAAAACAATATTTAAACAAAAATATATATATATATAATGGCCAAAGTGAGGATCGAACGCATGCAGTGCAAAATTAAAATCAAGTGTCACCGTTGGCCTCCAGTTTACCCACTGCTCCAGTATGAGAAACTGTTTTGTCAATTGCAATATATCGATTATGACTATAGCGACGCGCCATAATAAACAGGGAAATACCTACAGGAATTCCATGTTTATTTATACACCAATGTTTATATAAACAAAGCATGTAAACAACGCCATGTCAGGCTGGTATACTTATAGTTGGTTCAGTTTTTAGTTGTTGTTTATTTCCATACATAGTTGCGTGTATAAACAGAAATCAATTACAAGATGTAAACATGCAGAAACAGACAATGAAATGTCCCAATTTGTATATAATTATGTACCTGGTCATGCACATGTACCACTATGAATCAATGTGAATTGATAAATGAATATGTCTGCGAAAATAATGTTTTAAGGATATAAGGGGAAGAACAATAAGAAGAGTTTGGAGAGAGTTTGGAGAGAGAGAGAAAGACAGAGAGGGAGAGCATGTGAGATATATATACATGTATAAATTAAAACTGTATCAGTAGTCGCATGAAAAATCAAAACAACAAAACAAACAACGATATTACTCTAATTCAATGTCGTCCCATTTAGTCGAGCCCGCTTGAGGAAAGCGAGACATAGTGATCACAATGACGCGTGCGTCCGTCCGTCCTTCGTCCGTCCGTCCGTCCGTCCGTCCGGGCAGACATTCAGGTACTTATGTGGCTAGCCCCACAGGGTTATGGACTTGTTAAAGGATAGGGTTGGTTACAATTAGCCACCTAAGATATCGTTTTATGTGGCTAAAAGTGGTTTTATGTGGCTAATATTTAACATGCGATAAGCCACATAGTTACCTGAAAGTAAGAACGTCCGTCCGTCCGTCCGTCCGTCCGTCCGTCCGGGCAGACATTCAGGTACTTATGTGGCTAGCCCCACAGGGTTATGGACTTGTTAAAGGATAGGGTTGGTTACAATTAGCCACCTAAGATATCGTTTTATGTGGCTAAAAGTGGTTTTATGTGGCTAATATTTAACATGCGATAAGCCACATAGTTACCTGAAAGTAAGAACGTCCGTCCGTCCGTCCGTCCGTCCGTCCGTTCGTTCGTTCGTTCGTTCGTTCGTTTGTTCGTTTGTCCGTCCGTCTGAAATCTGCGTTAAACTTTTTAAATACCTTATACAGAGCTGCCAACTGTTACGATTTTTCCGTATTTGTTCCGGAAAATACGTTAGAAATACGGAAGTACGGATAACAATTAAAAAGTACGATTTTTAAAAAAATCAGCGCGGGAATATTGGAAATAATAATTTTGTTAAACAATTCTGCCAATAAATCCTATTTTTTTATTCATACTCGCCGAGGTGCTTACCATTTCGATTCTTGTTGTGTAGTAATAATAGTAGTTTCAAGCGCTCAGCGATATTGATTTCTTCATCACGTAAATTCATAAAATGTCTGCTCCAAAGCGTGCAGCTTACGAATTTGGGTATTTTTTATCGAAAGTAGTTCATCACTGATTACAGCGAGACATGGCCCAATTTGGTCCTGTCAAAGCGCGGTGATGAATTTGCGTCTTGCAAGCAGTGTAATTGTGATTTTTCGGTTGGTCATGGTGGTCGAAACGAGGGCCAAGGCTCTAAAAAAGTTAATTTATGCATATACATGTAAGTGAGTACTGATTTGTGTTCCGGAAAACATATGTGGTGTTCCGGAAAATAGCCCCCTTTTCTCTCCATGTTCCTCATGTGACCGACATCGGGTTGGCAGCTCTGCTTATATCTCTGCAGTACTAAGTCACATTGACTTGAAACTTCATATGCTTATTAGGCATCATCCATATATTCATGATGTGTCCCACTCATGTGGCCCCTGTGCCCAAGGTCAAGGTAAAATGACTTAGAAGTTTTTACATACCTTATATCTCCACATATCTCCACAATTGTTTCTCCAATTTACTTCCAACTTCCAATACTTCCTTTTCATCATCCATATTTTCATTCCATAGCCTGCCCATGTGGTCCATATGCCCAAGGTCAAGGTCAAATGACTTTGAAATTTGTGTTAAAGTTTTTGTCGACCGTTTTAAAAAAAACGGTACGTATTATGTTTTACCGGGCGGGCGGCGGACAGAAAAAGTGCATAGTTTGTGTACACAACTCCTCTAAAACCGTTCAGTCAATCGATCTGAAACGATACACATGTCTCTACACATATTGAAGATGTGCACCTTTGTGTTTTTATGCAAAAAATATAATTTTTTAACAAAAATATCACCTTTTTAACTTAGCCATTTTTTTCTACATTTTTGTATACACTTCTATATAGGGTACATAGTTTTTGTACACAACTCCTCTGAAACAGTTCCATCATTCGATCTGAAAATATAATTAATTATACTAATGTGTATTTACCATCTTCCAGTGGGTGGCAGGTGGGAGCACGTGATGGGTAATTTAACGATCGGGGTTCATCCTTACCGGAATCCCGAATGGAAACCTGCAATGGTTTGGCCCTCACATACGTCTTTGGCATTTTGTATGTGACATTTGAATCTGGTTATACCCCTTATGTGAGTATTACGATTATTCGTAATCCTATTGTAGGGGAAGGGGCCAAGTGACTTGGTGTGGTATGGACCTGGCACCAGGTCAGGTTATTCTAATTTCAGGGCTGAATATATTTGTTTTTGATGTAAATATTCCGTTCTGAATTTTGGGATTTTCCCCCCAATGCAGCAGGTTAAAATTGGATCGAACCCATTTGCCCGGCCTTACATGACCTTAGCTGTTGATAGGCCGTTAAACACTAATAAACTAGAAAAAGTCGATGGCGCACCATCGCAATATACCCACTTTCCCCAAATGCTAAGTCCGAAAGGGGGAGGTAATCCATGATGGAGGGTCGGATAAAAAATCCGAATTCACTTTGCGCATCAGCACATCAAAACGAAGCTACGAACCAAATATCAGACGCGTAGGTATTAAGGAGAAAAAGTTTTTCGAGTTACAAGGAAAAAATGGGAAATTCTGAGTGCGAAAGGGAGATAATCCATGATGGAGGGTCGGATGAAAAATCCGAATTCACTTTGCACATGTGCACATGATAACGAAGCTACATATCAAATATGAGGCGCGTAGGTATGAAGGTGAAAAAGTTTTTTTTTCGAGTTACAAGGAAAAAATGGGAAATTCTGAGTTCGAAAGGGGAGATAATCCATGATGGAGGGTCGGATGAAAAATCCGAATTCACTTTGCGCATCTGCACATGATAACGAAGCTACATAGCAAATATGAGGCGCGTAGGTATGAAGGTGAAAAAGTTTTTCGAGTTACAAGGAAAAAATAGGAAATTCTGAGTCCGAAAGGGGGAGATAATCCATGATGGAAGGTCGGATCAAAAATACGAATTCACTTTGCGCATCTGCACATGATAACGAAGCTACATAGCAAATATGAGGCGCGTAGGTATGAAGGTGAAAAAGTTTTTCGAGTTACAAGGAAAAAATGGGAAATTCTGAGTCCGAAAGGGGGAGATAATCCATGATGGAGGGTCGGATGAAAAATCCGAATTCACTTTGCGCATCTGCACATGATAACGAAGCTACATAGCAAATATGAGGCGCGTAGGTATGAATGTGAAAAAGTTTTTCGAGTTACAAGGAAAAAATGGGAAATTCTGAGTCCGAAAGGGGGAGATAATCCATGATGGAGGGTCGGATGAAAAATCCGAATTCACTTTGCGCATCTGCACATGATAACGAAGCTACATAGCAAATATGAGGCGCGTAGGTATGAAGGTGAAAAAGTTTTTCGAGTTACAAGGAAAAAATGGGAAATTCTGAGTCCGAAAGGGGGAGATAATCCATGATGGAGGGTCGGATCAAAAATACGAATTCACTTTGCGCATCTGCACATGATAACGAAGCTACATACCAAATATCAGGCGCGTAGGTATGAAGGTGAAAAAGTTTTTCGAGTTACAAGAAACGTGACGGCCGTACGGACGTACGGACGACGGACGTACGGACGTACGGACGGACACCCGTGACGAAAACAATATACCCATTTTTTTCCCTAAAAAAGTGGGTATAACAAACAAACAAACCATCTTCCAATTTATATGTTTATCTACAAATTCTGTATTCGATCATTTATCGCTAATTTTATAAACGACTTTAGTTTGGTTATTAAGAAACACATTACGCAAACATTGTATTAGAAAGCGCACCCCAGCAGACACCCAGTGACCTACGTAAATAGGGGGTTTGCTGGGGTACCCGCGCAATAGGTAATATGGTCAAATAGGCCACGATTCAACGACCAGTATCGATTATTAAATTATGTTGTAAGCAATTGTAGTATATATTTTCAATATTTTTATTATTTAAAAAGATCGTATCAGTAGTCCTTTAAATAAAATATGCATATTTTAAATGTTTTGATTTTCTCTCGATTGCGCATGAATATAAGTAAAAACTAATCCAGCTTATTTTGAGACAAATCACACAGCCCTAAACATAGTACTGAAGTATAAACCATATATATATATTACAGGCCCGTAGCCAGGGGGGGTCGGAGCGATCGGACGACCCCCCCCCCCCCCCCCCCCCCCCCCCCCCCCCCCCCCCCCCCCCCCCCCCCCCCCCCCCCCCCCCCCCCCCCCCCCCCCCCCCCCCCCCCCCCCCCCCCCCCCCCCCCACCCCCCCCCCCGCCCAGCCTCGAGGTCCACTTTTTTAGCCTCGAGGTCCACTTTTAGACCCCCCTAGATACCTCGGGGCCCTTTGGGCCTTCGAAACGACCGACCCCCCCCCCCCCCTTCAAAAATGTATGCATATTATTAAAACAATAGATGCTATCGCTATATGATATTTATAATAAAACTTTCGTCCGCATACAGATTTCTGTTACACGAAGTTCATATTTTGACCAGGCAAGGTGAATTGGACCAAGTTGAAACAATGTTCAATTCCCTCCGATTCAAATCTCTGCAGAATGGTCAGTTTAACTACATAAGTAATACTGCCAAAGTAGATTGGTTACTGGTGGTGTACAACCACCGTGTGATTGGTTACTGGTAGTGTACAACCACAGTGTGATTGGTTACTGGTGGTGTACAAACACAGTCTGATCGGTTACTGGTGTACAAACACAGTGTGATTGGTTACTGGTCGGCAACCAGTGTGATTGGTTACTGGTCAACACCAAGTGTGATTGGTTGATTGTGTTACAGGTTCTGGACGGTGCTTGGCTGCCAATTTGACCAGGGCGGCAATCAGTGTTTCAAGGGAGGAAACAGCTTCCACGGCCTGCTGAGTCAGGTCACATGGTACAGTCGCATGCTGACGGACGTCGAAATTTCAAGCCTGGTAGTCACAAAGGATCGACACAAGATATTCACTGAGAAATCAGGATTCTCTGACGTGATTCTTGTGTGGAATGAGTACCTACTGGAGAGCGGGGTTAGCCGAATCTTGCCATCGGAAGCGGGTATAATTTCGTTGTGAAAATAGGACACTGGACCATGCCGTTGAAAACTCACTGCCACTATGTTTCAGTTTCGTTGGTAGGTTTAAACCTTCGGCTGCGGGAAACGAAAATCGTTTTCTGCTGTTGTTTCATAGTTGGCCTTTTTATACGCCTGTTTTAAAAATGTATTTGTGGCTGTGACTAGAAATGGGGTTATTGGATTTGTGGCCGGTGTAGTTCCTGATTCAATAGCGCACTCGTGTAGCCTGATAGCAATCTATATTGCATGTTAGAAGCATGAAGAGTGTTTCATTGATGGAATGGCGGACAGTGTAGATCCTGATCAGGCTGTGCGAATGGATCTATAATGGTTGCAAAACCCAAAACCCACCCATAGTCCCATTTCTCCAGTCACAGCCACATTTATGCTGTATCGGCGGGCACAGCTTGTCCTCATCATCACTCAAATTCTATGTGTCAGATCTTACCAAATTTGATATACATGTTTATCATGGCAAGGGGAAAAGAACATTTGATTTTCAACAAATTCTGATGAGATTTCTACATATGGCAGGGATAGGTGTTAGAACACCGACTTCCAGTCCGGAGGTTGTGGGTTCAAACCTCGTCTTAGGCATCAAAAAACTTCCATAGTACATGTATATCCATCCCACTGGTCGTTTCGATGAGACTTGAAATTTTGGCCCATCCCTAAATGACCTTAGCTGTTTCTAGGATATTAAACCCATTCATACTCCCGGCGTCGTTGTCAGCGTCTGTCTGTCCGTCTATTCATCTGTTCTCATGGCTTCAAAAATTCGAAAACTTAACTTGGGAAATGTGTTATAATTTCTGTTTCCTTTCACCAAACATTTTGATATTCCACACTTGCCTTTCTCTAATAATTCACCATCATGCTGCGACAAATCTTAATCAACAACCGTAATTCCCCCATTATCCCCAAGGTCAAGGTCACAATCTTAGAGCATTCATAAACGTAATGTTGAGGGAAAGTTGTTATAATTTCTGTTTCCTATAACAAAATGTTTTGATATTTCACACATGCCTTTCTCTAATGATTCACTATCATGCAGTGACAAATCCACGACCATCATACCCCCATTATCCTCAAGGTCAATGTCACAATCTTGGTGCATTCATAAACTTAACGTTGAGGGAAATTTAAAGTAATCCATCAAGGTAGACAAGGTGGGCTATAGAATGAAAATACGCATGTAAGAAATAAGTACTTATAGTAAAGTAAATCAGTAGAAGTTCCAAGCCAATCCAACTGAGAATTGCAGAGATATAACAGATACAAATTTGCATTAAAGAAGATATTGGTTAAGTCCCTTGACCTTGAACACCGGGGCCGCATGGTAGGCTATAGAATAAAATATGGATGATGACAAATATGGATATGAAGCTGCCAATCCATGTTTCTATTGAGATACAAATACAGTCTTCCTATATAGGAACTAAAATTTTCACTAACTTAAGTATTTCCTCAGTCCCTTGGATGTTGAGTAAATGAATGTAGACAGTGATATACCATAATAACCCTAAATATTCAGAGACAATTTGCATTGGGAATACGGGTTTCCCAAAACAAATTGTATCCAAATACATTGTTGTTGCGATTAAACCAGTACTGCCATACTAACCCTAAATATTGGCATGCTCACTGTTGCAGGGAAAACTGTATGTGTTTCCCCAAATAAATGGTGTCCGAATATTTAGAGTGATTACAGTGCACACATTAGCCGACATCGTATGCAAACAACTGTACTTAAAACATGTGTGTTCTACATATAGTATCAGGGTACTTTACCCGATTAAAACTGCAGACCTACAGACAGATATAGCGCTGTTTGCAAACAGTATAGATCCAGATGAGCCGCGTCTCATCAGGTTCGTCACTTTTTCCAAGTAATTTTCATATTTCTTTTGGAATGAAAACACCCCCTTTTTCATAAATGAACTAATCGGAAAATCAAAAATGTTAAACCCATTCACTTGAACTTTTTTCTCATTACAGCCCGCCGGAGACCTCACTTCGACAACAGTTGTCCGATGGAGATGGATGTGATGAAATATTCAACAAGTCGCATTGCATCCGTTTCGTGGAACGAACCAGTCTCCAGTGACTCAGAAAAATTATTCCGACCAGAATATCAACCAGGTACTCCATACTCCTTGTTCTGGCTTCTTAACCCTTGGAATGTTGGGAACGAAAATTGTCGTCTGCTGTTGTTTTATATTTTATATTCTTTCTCAATAAAAACATGGTTTGTCAGCACTAGAATTATTTCCATTGGAAAGGATTCTAAAGTGATGTCAAAGCATGTTTTTGATGAGAGAAATGGATAATAAAAATAAACGGCAGACAACACTTTAATTCAGCAGTATAAGGGTTAACACTTAGAATTTGAGAAACCAAACTAGTCGTCTGCTATTGTTTTATATTTTCTTTTTTTTTCTCAATAAATACATGGTTTGACAGTACTATCGAATGGAAATTGGAAATGATGCTGTCAAACCATGATTTTGATGAGAAAAATGGAAAATAAAAAATAAGATGCAGACTACAAATTTTATTTGGTATTGTTAGGGTTAACCCATTTCATGTAGATTTATTGTTAAATGTATAAATAAGATTTAACCATATATACACGGTGACAAAAGAAACCATACAGTCAAATAATACTGGCTTATCTGGGTGAAGAGGAGAGGTATATAAGAACAACGAAAACTGTGTATGCAATAACGTATTTAATTCACACACTTGAGCATGTCATAGGATGCAGCATGACAATGAATTTGACTGAATGCTGTAGATCCAAGCAACTTTCTGCCATCAGTGTTATGCCAGGGTGACACTGGAATAGTTTATCGTTGGGTCAGAACACCAAGCACGTTGTGGAAAGAGACAACAAGGTATATACACTGCAGCTCCATTATAACACGATGGTGGGGGTCCAAGATTTCAAATCACGATCGAATCCGATCGCGTTATAAAATTTCGGGACATGCACGGGTACTGGTATCATCCGCATTTCGGTTTAATATATATCAACTATTGCGGAAATTCCATTAGCAACGGACCCATATAAAATCATGTCATTTGAACAGAGTAATTATTAATAATGACTATAACATACAAACTTGTATTAATGTATTAAACATATGAGTTATTTATAAAATCATGCTTATTACGTTGTATAGTGCTCGCAATAGACAGACTCTTATTACAATGTATACTGCTCACGATCAGCAGGCGCTTAATTAAAAGGATTAATTGATAATAAATAATGGTCACGTGTCCTGCCTATTCATGCGGACGATTAGGCCTAGCTGTTGATACGTGCATAATCTCAGGATGTGGGGTCACATGATCTATTGTTTACACTGCAACAGCCATATTGATGAATGAAATTTACGATTTATGCGAGACATGATTGCCGTGGGCTGCAGTGTAAACAATAGACCACGTGATCCCATACCCAGATAATGCTGAATGTATTGTTTCAGATTGCACACAAACACCAGTCTATTTATAGAATGCTAAATATTACACCTGTGACCGAACACGCAACCATTTATTAGCGACAATTATGTGTTAACACGGATATATGTCTCATAACATTGACATTACTTGGTGACAAAAAGCGGTAGTTATCTTATATTTAAATGTGGGAACTGGTTCAAGAACCTTCTAAACCCGGTATGACATGCGCGGTAGTTGTACTTTGATGACTGTCACAAACATCGCGTTTCTTCTTTTTTCTCTATTTTTGAAATATTTTTTTGGGATCCACGAGAGACCCGTGTTATAATGGAGATCGCGCTATACGCGATCGCGTTATAATGGAGCTGCAGTGTAGTTACAATGATGGTGTATTTACAAATAATGATATACACAAATAATGAATGTTCAAGACAGTACGGACAATGTCCTCTCGATGGTTCACCAAGTCACACAACCAAGGCAGTCACGATTCTGGAACAGGTAAGTATCGTATAACAATGTTCATCACGTTCAAGATCCGAACTTAGAGTTTCTATTATCAAACTCAGGTTTTCGCCATGATGACGGTGACATTTTATGACGTCATACAGTTACATTACTTTGAAGTATAAACGACTACTTGGGCGGATGGGGCGAATACATAACATGAGTGGACGTCCTTTGAGATTCATCTCGTCTTTGAACGGAATGACGTCACCGGAATAATACCCCGCTAGTTACGTCCTGATCCACACGGAGCAGAGTCCCCGCAGGTACACAATGTCGTGTAGTGGACCCCCACAATAGTATCGGTGCAGCGTACTGGTTCTACGCAAAACACCAGATAGACGTGCCATCGCTGTTTGCTGGCTGGCTGACTGGCTGGGACTACAAAACAGCAACGGTTACCAGAGTGTAACGTGTTATAGTCTCCATAATAGTCACAGTAGTGCACATGAAATCATTATTATGATTGCATGGCAATACTAAACAACCTCGTAAATTACAATGATGCATCATGATAAATTGCAATGTACACAAATATAGTTTCACTAGTTGGAAGAAGGGGCTGATGGAATTTATATGTCAGAGAATGCGAACACATTAATGTCTAGTGTACCCAACAATATATATATTCACAGCCATACATGTGAATATCGACGTCATTCAGTTATTTACCATTAGTAAATCAGTGCATTTAGAGCAGAACTGTCTGATCTGGTCTATCCTGGTCACAATAGCATTTTCAGTATTTACAATTTATGTGAACGTACATGACTTAATAAAATGAATGTACAGACGACTTGGATTGGATTTTACATCTGTCCAACATAGAGTGAATGAAAGTCATCCGGAAATTCACGTTAAAATTGTTACAGGTTAAAATTGGCAATATTCTCATGTATAGTACAGGGCGCATGACTGATATTGGAATGAATCGTAATATAAAATGCATAGCTAAATTTTAGTAAACATTTCGTGTTCGCCCTTCGTTTACAAATAGAATAAATTCTACTGCAATTAGTGGGAGTGACATGCACAAAACACATGAGAATAATATGCAATTACAATACTCACGGAATGCTCCCACATGCGAAACCTGTAATCTTTATCATTTACACGAAAACACGAATTATTAATGATTCAGTTCGATTTGATCAAGGGAGATAATCTACACCAGCGGATACATGCCATACGGCTTTTATTGACCAAGTATTTAGTCGAAATGGGTCCAAATATCTCTGGTAAACGAAATAGAGCAGTATTATCGAGGATACGATAATAATGCGGTTAATTGCCGGTCTTGGCATGAGTCAGACGTTATTTGCAGCATTTGAAAGTAAATAATAAACATATGTACTTACCAGTTCCCAGTGAAAGCTTGTGTCACAAAGTGATCACAAGAATGGTGAATGTCCGACTCCTAGAATATGGAAACGATAGTTTATATACATACTCTTGTGCAAAATATTCCTACGATTGTCCGCGTGTCAACATGGTCAATATAAGAACTCTGTGCTAACATTTGGCTTACAATTTTGCGTAGGTGGACTAATGTTCTAACAGTCAGTCTAGCTCATTAGTAGGGGGGCAAGCACCCATAAAAATGAATTATGTTCAACCCGAGAGAGCAAAAGCAACGACTACTTTAAATCAATGCATTATATCATCCTGAACACGAATCCGGTGTCGGTCAATCAAATCAGGTGGGACAAGGTCATTTTTGGGGTCATTAAGTGCACATGTGTCAAATGAGTGCAAAGCTCACTCTATTTTGATAATACAATATATACTTGCATAACATTACAGAACAATCCTATAAATTATGTTTTATTGGTGATTATTGTTTTATGGGGCATAATACAAAGCAATTCGGTTTGCTCGGACGTCTCTATCGTTGAGAGTATCAACATATTCAAGATGGCCGCCAAGCATCAATAGTTAGCCTGAAATGTGTACTTATTTGATGAATGGAAACAAATAGGCACTTGGATTCATTTTAGACCTAGATCCATATGAATCCAAGATGGACGCCAAATATTCATCAAGATCAGGCAGCATTATCTACACTGTGGTGGACCATATCTTGGTACTAAGCTAGATATGAACATATTAGTTTGATTTTCATCTGAGATACGATATTAAAAATATAGATCAATATTTTTGCTCTTCTTGAGAGCGTGTTTAATTCAAAATGGCCGCCATATTTTCCAAAAACTCGAAAGTTATTGAATATAATGTTTACTTTTACTTTACTTGTGTATACTACTGCATTCTGTTAGGCAGTTAAATCAGTAAGTTGGACACACTTGATTTTGAAGTCATTTGTATATTGTGTTTATTCAAATTGGTCGCCTCATTTAGGCTATTTTAATATAGTGTGGTACTGGCAATTGCACGTTTCTTTTCATTTACTTTTAAATTTCTTTATAGGACAGATTCACACGTGGTCAGTATAGTAGATCGCTATATATATACTAGTAGATTGTATATGCCCCATAATACACTTGGTGATGCTCGAATTAGGTTTCACTCGTTGTAGAGTCAGAATATAAAAATATATGTACTGTTTGTTTTAAATATTGTATTTTATTGAGTCTTACGTTATCATATACATTGTAAATTGCACTATAATGCCATATATGTATACACTACATATTGCGATTGGTCCATATGCTATAGTTCGTAAAGTTCGCATTACAGTCAGATATCAAACTGTTATATGTTGGTGTGCGGCTCTAAATTACCATTGCAACTTTAGACTTAATTATAACCAAGATAAAAACAATGTCCTGTAAAAAATTACAAACACTAATCAAATAGTATGTATTACAGTTTCTATTTCCGTGAATATCCATACATTCACAAGTGGATATACCCATATGCATACAATTAAATTACACTGAAATATCTAATAATTGTCCCATATAACCATACATCTTTATAAGGCAGATCAGCATATTCTATTTCAGCAAAATTTTCCGCATGACTGCTTGTATAATCATCGCTGATAAGGTCTGTCAAAAAATACCGACCCTACCTGCTATTTTATTAACAAAATGTGCCGGCCCTATTTTTTTCTCCACATTTCAGAAGAAGAAAATTTGTTTTTGTCTATTTTGTTAATTTTGTTAATTTTTATCCCTCTCCTTGTGACTTTTGTCTCGCACCCATTCTATGTTTCATGCAACTTTGTTGGTAAATGACATTTTAATACCCGATATATTAAACAACCCATCTTTTTTTACACTCGCGACCGTCTTGCGACTCTAGGTGCGGCGAAAACGAAGCGCCGGGACAAGCATTGCGGTAACTGCAGAGGTTATCCGAATATACAATTGTGTCCGGTGATTTCGCGCACCTCTTTAATTCGCATTGTCAACCTCTCGCTACCTGGTTTCGGTATATTAGAAGTCAACCGTTTCATAAACTATACAACTTCTGACGATATTTGGCCAGTCTAAGTATATTTGGTGAGTACAAGTTTTTTTTTGTGTCAGTTTTACGCTTCGTATCCTAATACATGCATACGTTTTATTTCTCAAAAACAAATCACATTTTGCAGAAGACATTGTCTGTCAAAATCATGTTTACTTCTGTTTTGTGAATGAAATAGTTGGCCCCAGATCGAGTTTATTAAAACATACAAATGACGTCATTGGAAAAACTACTACAAAATGTTCAATGTATGGAAGCCCAAACTTGTTAGAATTTTTTTTTTGTAGTATTTTGAGTACTTGCATTAATCTGGGTATTAATCTACGCTGGATGTGTTATACTGTCATTAATTTGTTCCCTTACTGTAATTTATCACATGCTGACTTATTGACCCCCTTCCCTGAACATAGAAATGACAGTCATGTTGGCGTGTATTGGCCACCATAGACAAATATAATTAACTGACGTCACTAAAATCGCACTGCGCAAGTACACTGGACATCCAGATTTTCGGGGAATACCCAACGTGAGTTCACAAATGGCGGCCGTTTACATTGATGCACTTTGTTTTATTGCATGATATTTCGTAGAAATACGGCAAAATGGCGAGTTATTATGCATATAAAGTTGTAGGTCTGAATATGCGATATTTATAGATTGGTAACGGACCGACGTCTATAAATACATTAAATATGCCTAAAAGCATCAATAAATGAAGAAAAAATAAGCTAAAAATATTTTGTTTACCCCCTCCATATACTCCATTATACTGGAGTATATGGAGGGGTAAAAAAAATAATTTTAGCTTATTTTTATGCCACCGGGTTTCGAAGAAACGGGTGGCATATAGTGTTTGGACCGTCCGTCTGTCCGTCTGTACGTCCGTCTGTCCGTCCGTCCGTCCGTCTGTCCGTCTGTCTGTCTGTCCGTCCGTCACACTTTTCGGTTAACCACTTTGTCACAGTTTCTCAAATATGCTGCAGGTGGCATCCGTGTTCGACAGACGCATTTCTTGTTTTTCTTCATTTATTGATGCTTTTAGGCATATTTAATGTATTTATAGACCTCGGTCCGTTACTTCAACCTGTGCGATGGCTGGGGTTTCGTCTAGTGGGACTCGCATCTAAATACGTATAAACCTAGATGTATGCCAACATTCTCCAGAAAGACGAACATTTGACATTTTCCATATAGCTAGTTCATCAGTGTTTGCGGACATGATACCATTGTATTGCGAGCAGTGCTCATGTGTAGAAATCAGGCATCAAATCAGGATTATTCTGATTTCAGGGCTGAATATATAGTTTTCTTATTGTAAATATTCAGTTCTGATTTTGGGATTTTCCCCATTTGTACCACAGGTGGAAGACTCGGACCTATGACACCAAAAAAATGCCTATTAAAAAAAATCCCATTACCCATTTATCCCATTTATTGACTTTCTTTCATGATTCGCGTACTATCAGATTATGTCTTCCGGAAACCCTGAAAAGGGAAAGTCCTCGCGTCTATTTTTAGGTTTAACCAATCAGAGATGTTCTTACATAGACGCTTCGGTGGTTGTATTATGGAAGATAGTGCATTGACCCAGTTCCAGATAATGAACGAAATTATAGAAAAAAGTGTTTTTTAGATCGGCGAACGATCACAATTGGACGAACTTTTTTGTATGGTTGGAGTCTCTAATGTATATGATCATGGTGCACGACTTTAGTTTGAGCTGGCGATCAGCTATCGGCCAAATATGACCGATAATCCAGCCGGACGGCCTCCGATTCTGTGTGAGATTCTTTCGTACACGCAACTTTCGCTTTGGATGGGGTAATCAAAACGCGAATAACTCAATAAATACTTGAAACAGCGATTTGAAGTGAGTATATTCACACACCTAATACCTTTATCGATTGCCAGAGACATATTTCATACATTTAATCGATGTTTATTGTGTTTGTGCGAGCCGGAAAAAAGAGGGCTCTTTCTATAATAGCGCTATTTATGCTCACCTTGAATTAACGTATAGTACTGTACGAGACCAAGTGGGTGGGGTAATGGGATTTTTTTTAATAGGCATTTTTTTGGTGTCATAGGTCCGAGTCTTCCACCTGTGATTTGTACAGGCAATATATGGGATTTAGTACTAAACCCATTGACCCAGCCTTAAATGACCTTAGCTGTTGAAAGGCCGTTAAACCCCAACAAACAAACAAACAAAGACCTGTGCATCAGCGTCTTTGGCATTAAACCATGGATTAAGTTTTGGGTACAGTCTTATCTATTCTCAACACTAGTTCATGTGCATTTACAGATGGCTTTTGGATTTGAATTAAACACTACAATTGATAATTTTTTACATAATATATTATATTCCATACAGGATGTTTCATGTGCATTCTGTGTGTTATTTTGATGCAAAATATTCACCAGAATATACAATGCATTATGAGCTTAATTAATATTCATACTACAACTAATGGCATGTAAAGTAAAGAAGGTACATGTTGTATTTAACGATTACAGCTTCATTTATAAACAAAAAATCAAAAAAAATCCCTACCTACCCTACCAATTTTTTTGATAGGCCTAAATGGAAATATATTCTCAATTAACATATATTTTCATCAACAAAAGTCCCGTCTCCTGCACTGAAATCAATATTGACAACATCTATGCGTGTCACATATATAAAACATAATATGCTGTAACGAATGCTCATGATTTAGAGGCCTCATATCAGCTATGTGTCAATGTTTAGCTTTACACGTTTCACTTCCAGATTAGCTCAAACCCGGTTAGTTGAACATCCAGTCACGGGAATTGCGGTGTTGTACTGAAAAGTGGTTGTTTGGTTGATTTGTGTACATTATGTATCCATGAATCGCAATTGCAACTACCCAAATACGTGCATGTGAAAATAAGTGTCTCTGTTTGATCTCTTACGATCTTAAGTATATGTTGTATGTTGGTGTGTATAGACACGGATGGTGTGAACTTTTTGATATAATTCTGGATTAGCATAGAATAATCAACCATGTTCATTTTAATGCATTTAAAGTAATACATGTATATTATATTACACATACGGTTGTGATATTACAATACACAGTTAGAACACTTACAAATACCATGTAAGGACATTATATGACTACAACATATATGATAACAGTGTATGGTATTCCCCAGAAACAATGCCCTTCATAACTGTGATACATATACATACATATGCATTCAATATACCTGTAGATTGTATTATGACCGCATAATACATTTTTATAACTTTTATTCTTTCTATGTACCAGACAATCTCATGAATGACCTCAACATATGTTCCATCATGAATTTACAACATATTGATCTCG
Organism: Conchocele bisecta; assembly: GCA_029237695.1. NCBI lineage: Eukaryota > Metazoa > Mollusca > Bivalvia > Lucinida > Thyasiridae > Conchocele > Conchocele bisecta. Next base: position 137,120,984 of record CM055267.1, on the reverse strand, counting down.
ATCGCATTATTATTATTTAATATTCATACTTATGTGACTCACAAATACTGACTCATTAAATCCTTCCTTTGTACATAGTACATACCTACCTGTATATGACTTCTTGATATTATAGGTCATCCAAACGCGATTTTATTGTTAATAAACACAGCATATGCCGTTTATGAACTGAGATGTAATGGTCTGGATGACACCTTGCATTGAATTCGTAGAATAGAGAGTAATGTGAATATGGCTCACAAATACTGGTTATTTATTCATGCATGTACTTACATGGCCTAGCACATGGCTACCGGCATATGACTACTTAAATGATACGTCATCCAAAAGTTAATTTTATTTTGGGCAATAAAAACATCATATGTCATAGATTCGATGACCATGATCACACCATTGACTACATATATACGATATGTATATGTTATATAATTCCCCAATATTCAAGTAATTGATTATGTCTCTTGCTACACCGACAAGCACACTCACAGTGTCCATGTTCAGTGTTTCCAAGTCAAGCACACTCACAGTGTCCATGTTCAGTGTTTCCAAGTTATTGGTATTCCATGTTCATGTTACTGTCGTCAATATTACGACTTTGTTAAATAATAAATGTGTCGATAAATACTTTTCAGGTATAAATGGTGGAATATAACGTATGCAAATGCAATTCAATGTCTTCTATAGCGCACTAATGTGGACATTAGCATACTACTTATATAGCTCAAGATGCCATGGTGTGGTTTTCGTTTTTATATCCAAAAAGCTAAGCATACCTCTTCGCTATGAAGTGGGTGGTGGTCGGGTGAATGAGACGGCGTAAATTAACGGTAGGGGTTCCTCTTTATAGGAATCACGATTTGCCTGGTTTGGCCCTTTGGTACTTTTTATAGGCATAGCTTTTCTGTCGGCGTCGTCGGCGTCATCGTCGGCGGCGTCATAGTCGGCGGCGGCGTCAACATTTCACGTTAAGTTTTTGCGTTTAGCTCAGTTTCCAGAAAACTATAACTCCTACGACCTCCATACTTGGTATACATCAACACTGTGGTGTAACCATCTCACACAGAGGGAACCCATGTGACCTTCACCTACTTTTCATGGTTCATTGACCTACTTTTCACATGCATTCAACGTTAAGTTTTTGTGTTTAGCTCTGTTTCTAAAACTTAACGCTCAGGTTAATTCATTGTAACTTCTGTTTCCCTCAATGGAATGCTATAATATTCCATACATGCATTTGTAACAACATCTCGCATCATTCTACAGAAATCCCATTGTGCCCGCTAACCCCAAAGGTCAAGGTCACTGACTTAGAAACCGTGTTTGGAAAAGTTAACGCTCGATTTAATGTATTACAACTTTTGTTTCCCTTGATGGAATGCTTCGGTATACATCAACACTGTGGTGTAACCATCTCACACAGAGGGAGCCCATGTGACCTTGACCTAGTTTTCATGGTTCATTGACCTACTTTTCACATGCATTCAACGTTAAGTTTTTGCGTTTAGCTCTGTTTCTAAAACTTAACGCTCAGCTTAATTCATTGTAACTTCTGTTTCCCTCAATGGAATGCTTTAATATTCAATACATGCATTTGTAAATTAATGCTCAGTTTATGCTTTGATATTCCATACATGCATTTGTAACAACATCCCGCATCATTCTACAGAAAGCCCATAGTGCCCGCTAACCCCAAAGGTCAAGGTCACTGACTTAGAAATTTCCGTGTTTGGAAAAGTTAACGCTCAGTTTATGCTTTGATATTCCATACATGCATTTGTAACAACATCCCTCATCATTCTACAGAAAGCCCATGTTGCCCGCTAACCCCAAAGGTCAAGGTCACTGAATTAGAAATTTCCGTGTTTGGAAAAGTTAACGCTCAGTTTATGCTTTAATATTCCATACATGCATTTGTAACAACATCCCGCATCATTCTACAGAAAGCCCATGTTGCCCGCTAACCCCAAAAGTCAAGGTCACTGAATTTGAAATTTCCGTGTTTGGAAAAGTTAACGCTCAGTTTATGCTTTAATATTCCATACATGCATTTGTAACAACATCCCACATCATTCTACAGAAAGCCCATGATGCCCGCAAACCCCAAAGGTCGAGGTCGCTGACTTAGAAATTTCCGTGTTTGGAAAAGTTAACGCTCAGTTTATGCTTTAATATTCTATACATGCATTTGTAACAACATCCCGCATCATTTTACAGAAAGCCCATGATGCCTGCTAACGTCAAAAGTCAAGGTCACTGACTTAGATAAATGTTCGTGTTTGGAAAAGTTAACGCTCAGTTTATGCTTTAATATGCCATACATGCATTTGTAACAACATCCCGCATCATTCTACAGAAAGCCGATGGTGCCCGCTAACCCCAAAGGTCAAGTTCACTGACTTAGAAATTTCCGTGTTTGGAGAAGTTAACGCTCAGTTTTAACGCTCAGTTTATGCTTTAATATGCCAGACATGCATTTGTAACAACATCCTACATCATTCTACAGAAAGCCCATGGTGCCCGCTAACCCCAAAGGTCAAGGTCACTGAATTAGAAATTTCCGTATTTGAAAAAGTTAGCGCTCAGTTTATGCTTTAATATTCCATATATGCATTTGTAACAACATCCCACATCATTCTACAGAAAGCCCATGGTGCCCGCTAAACCCAAAGGTCAAGGTCACTGACTTAGAAATTTCCGTGTTTTTGAAAAATTAACGCTCAGTTTATGCTTTCATATTCCATACCTGCATTTGTAACAACATCCCCCGCATCATTCTACAGAAAGCCCATAGTGCCCGCAAACCCCAAAGGTCAAGGTCGCTGACTTAGAAATTTCCGTGTTTGGAGAAGGTAACGCTCAGTTTTAACGCTCAGTTTATGCTTTAATATGCCATACATGCATTTGTAACAACATCCCGCATCATTCTACAGAAAGCCCATGGTGCCCGCTAACCCCAAAGGTGAAGGTCACTGAATTAGAAATTTCCGTATTTGAAAAAGTTAACGCTCAGTTTATGCTTTACTATTCCATATATGCATTTGTAACAACATCCCACATCATTCTACAGAAAGCCCATAGTGCCCGCAAACCCCAAAGGTCAAGGTCATTGACTTAGCAATTTACGTGTTTGGAAAAGTTAGCGCTCAGTTTATGCTTTAATATTCCATACATGCATTTGTAATAACATCCCGCATCATTCTACAGAAAGCCCATCATTCTACAGAAAGCCGATGGTGCCCGCTAACCCCAAAGGTCAAGGTCACTGACTTAGAAATTTCCGTGTTTGGAAAAATTAACGCTCAATTTATGCTTTAATATTCCATACATGCATTTGTTACAACATCCCGCATCATTCTACAGAAAGCCCATGGTGCCCGCTAACCCCAAAGGTCAAGGTCACTGACATAGAAATTTACGTGTTTGGAAAAGTTAACGCTCAGTTTATGCTTTAATATTCCATACATATTTGTAACAACATCCCGCATCATTCTACAGAAAGCCCATGGTGCTCACTAACCCCAAGGTTATTACAAGCTCCTTATATACTATCAAACTGCGCCAGGCGGGACATTTTGCTCCGCGGAGGTCTTGTTTATATTTGGCTCTTTTGTTACTTGGGAGTTGAATTGGGTTATTGCCCATTATAAAAGTAGTAAGATTATTACTGATCCTACTGCTTTTGGGAGGGGCCAAGTGATTCTGGTGTGGCGAGGACCTGGCATCAGATCAGGATTATTCTGATTTCAGGGCTGAATATATAGTTTAATTATTGTAAATATTCAGTTCTGATTTTGGGATTTTCCCCCCATTTGTACATGTACTTGAACATGTACTTGTACAGGTAATATATGGGATTTAGTACTAAACCCATTGACCCGGCCTTAAATGACCTTAACTGTTGATAGGCCGTTAAACCCCAACAAACAAACAAACAAACTCTTCGCTATGAAAAAACGCTGCTTTCATTATGTGGGAAGTGAATAATGGTAGTTGTTACGTAGCCAGTCAAGTTCAGAATTCATCAACTTCTCTTTGATATGTCAATCGCTGTGCCTACCTTGTTGTGTACCGCATTAATACATTTATTATCGTTTTTTATAGATAGATAGTAGGCTTCGTTATAATGGAAAATGACACAATAGCCGCATCCGCATGGAATGTACCGGTATCTCATGGTTTTGATGTATGCAAATCAGACATTTATGAAGCAAGGAGTCTTTTCGATGGCTTGAAAGGCCCAAGGCAGCTATGGGGTTACGGGGCCATGCTCTCCCAGACAATTGTGAAATCCAGATGGTCTGAAATACCATTTTATATATTCTCAGCAAAAACTGAGCACATACATGTAATACGACTCCTGCTTGCATCAATATTATAAAATTACTACGTAGTGACAATAATTCTTATTTTAGTGCATGAAAGTGTGGACATCAAGGCACGACAAGGGAAGTTGGGGAGGGGGTCGTCCGACCGCACCGACCCCCTGGTTACAGACCTGTTGCAATAATAAAATTCATCATTGGTGTTCATGGTCGTGTTAAAGATAGCATGATAGAGTTCCGGTTTAATGTTTAATGGCTTTAAACGGACTATCAACAGCTCATTTCATCTGCATGGATGGGACGGGTAACTGAATATTTTCATACAAATTTCATCCGGCCCTGACATTAGACAAACCGGATCTACTGTCAGGTCTTCACCATACTATAGTAACTTAGCCTCCCTGTATTTTATTTCTATCCGAATACAGGTATTAGACACGGGCATTATGTTGATTCACTCAAATGAATGAATACATAGATGTAGATTGTAAATATGTTCCTGTTTCCTTTGAAATTGTCAACATGTATTATGTTCCACTTGAAATCCAAGATGTAGTCGTTTACTAACCATTACCATGTTACAACTAGGATTTATTGTTATCCATGAGTTGCACCAATATTTTGGTGATAGCTCATATTATAAAACTACGCAATATAGTAGCCATCTTGGTAACTAAAATGGCGGTCATAAAATATTATTCTTTATGTTGTTATCGGAAACACTAAAACATTGATTTTATGGTGTGGCATATGCTATTTCGTTGATGACTACCCTACCCTACCGTACTTAATATAGATGTGTCAGAATTGTATCCATGTTGGCGGTCCTCTTTGATTTACGTTTGTTTGCGGCGACAGATAATTCGGTACAGTTTGGAACACAAGCCTCGCACTTTTAAAATATTACAAATATGATTTCCAATTATATTTCATTTCTTGACTTCTTTGTCGATCAACAGTGCCTTAGAGCTTAAGCGATACTTAGCGGCCATCATGAATATTCCAACAATGGTTTTAAAAATAAGTATATTAGATGGACTCATTCATTTTTGCAAAGAACACATTCAATAATAACAAAAAAGGCAAATAACTGAAATATAAATGTGCATGAAAGTGTAGCTATATATTTTTGTTATTCCACACACATTTACTGCACGTCTGTGTGAATATTTGACGGCCATCTTATATGTATATGAATTTGTCAGTGGTGAATTGTTTTTATAAGTTATCAAAATGTATTTCTATGTATGTAAACGCATATGTCATATAATAATCAAGTTAGAATATATTTAAGACTAAATGTTGATACCTGGTGGCCATCTTGAAAATCACAAAATACACACCGGTTTGAACCACCATAAAAATGAAGCGTCTCATATAATGTCATAAGGTAGAATATTCAACAACTTTATCTGATATTTGAAGTATGATATGCACGTACATGTCCATCTACTGATATAAAATATGTTTTTGAACTCATTTGACCTCTTTGCACTTAATGACCTCAAAAGTGACATTGTCCCACCTAATTTGATTGACCGACACCGGTTTCATGTTCAGGAATTCAGGAATGTTTGATGTATCAATCTAGCATAGTCGTTGCTTTTGCTCTCTTGGGTTGAACAGAAATCGTTTTTAAGCCACTTCTCTTCAAGGTGCCCCTCCACTACATGAGATATCTGGCGAATTAATCTGAAATAATTCAGTCATTAGTATATATGACCTACTCGGTATTCAGGCTAGCATCCAAGTCTGCATAAACAGTGTAAATCACTCGTATATAACCGGTGCAAAATCCAATACTGGTGGTCCGTGCACGGTTCGGATAAAGCGCTATTCACTCCAGCGGTGTATTCCACGGGAGCGATATTTCACACACGAAGACCTATTCGATAGTCGTTACAAAGCTATTTGAGTATTGTTCTAGTATTGTGTAACCTGTGTTACAAATGATGGCTGATAAAGAAGACAGTCGGCTACAATTCGTGACAGTCAACTACCTGATTTCATTGGTGATTACAGGCGCGGATACAGAAATAATTGCAGGAGGGGGTCTGTAATTACAAGTCGGCGTGAGTGCGAAATGGTAAAGTTGGGGGGTGTAGGGGTCCTCCCCCAGGAAATTTTTAAATGCCAGATCGCCACAGATGCGATCTCCTGACACCTAGGCCACGAAAAAAGTCATCCAACTATTCGAGTATTGTAGATTTTCTTCTTTTTTCTTTTTTTTTGGCTGGGAGCAGGGGGACCACCCCCCTGTATGCGCGCCTGGATTATCTTGGCACTGCATGTCGGATTATCATGGTTTCATTCGGTTATCTCGAGGTTGTGCGCAGCCAACATATTGCACGGAATCATTCAACCCGGGCCAAAAATGGTAACACCATACATGGGCTCCAGATAAGGAAATACTAATTGAGTATTGTCACTCCATCATTTCTGAAGCAATTGGGTATTTCAAAATTTTAATTGGGTAAAATAAATCCCACTACTGTTTACACAGCAACAATTATTGAATAGTTTGCTGCAAAATGAAAACATGTCTGGGCAATTCATTATACCCCCTCCCGCAGCTTGTCCGTCCGTCCGTGTTTCCGTGTTCCGTGTTTCCGTCCGTCACAAAACTTAACAATTGTAAATTTCCTTTTAACTTCTCTTTCCCTTTGCGGAAATCTTTCATATTTTACCCGCCCCTTCTCTGACACTCATACATCGTTCTGCAACAAACCTACGACCCCCATTTATGCCAGGGGTCAAGGTCACGGACTTAGAAACTTAGAAAAAAAAGAAAACTTAACAATTGTAAATTTCCTTTTAACTTCTCTTTCCCTTTGCGGAAATCTTTCATATTTTACCCGCCCCTTCTCTGACACTCATACATTGTTCTGCAACAAACCTACGACCCCCATTTATGCCAGGGGTCAAGGTCACGGACTTACAAACTTAGAAAAAAACTAAAACATAACAAATGTAAATTTCCTTATAACTTCTCTTTCCCTTTGCGGAATGCAGTGATATTTTACCCGGCCCTTCTCTGACACTCATACATCATTCTGCAACAAACCTACGACGCCCATTTATGCCAGGGGTCAAGGTCACGGACTTAGAATGTCTAATTTGTTTTTTTCAACTGGAACCACCATCGCACTCTCCATATGTGCTGACATAGTCTTTTATCTGAAAATGATAGTATGCGAGCTGGAATTCATTCTAGGTCAGGGCTGACGCGGGGGGGTATTCCGTAAGCCCTCGCTTACTGACAAATCTAGTTAGAATTGTCAATTCTAATGAAATACCAAGATGTGTTTTCATGGAAAATAAGAAAAATATGCTATATTTGTGGTCTGTTTATTGTTTTCTGCAACATGATAAATGTACCACAAATTTGTTTATTGCTTTTTTATACTCTCTACTTCTGATTTCAATTGTTTTTTTTTGCAATTTTAATTGGGTATTTAAGCAAATACACAGCCTATCTGGAGCTCTGACCATACTTGGCCAACTCACATGTGATTATTCAATATCAATTGGCATAATATTGATTGTATCAGCTCAATAATTTGTTTAAAAGTAGATTTGATAGGAACAAAATGAATGTTATAAATCGGTTGGAAATATAGTTGTGTTCTTTTAGAAAAAAACAGTACTGTTTCTTTTGTCGCTGAGTATAAATCAACAGATGGTCGTGCGTGCTGTATCAGCATTGCATTTTGACACGCTTAACCTGGTGACCTATTTAATCGGACTATCGTGCATTGGGATGTTGCGACGTGCTTCTGAAAAGGCGAGTTGTATCCAGATGTGTAGGTTGTACGGGCCTATTGTATTTCGGCGACCTCTTATGGTTTTAAAAGGAATGTGGGGTAAAATGGCTCTATTAAACATGGTACAACGTCATGACGTATATATTACATGACGTTATCCAGACATAAACGAGTAGACATTAATAGCTTGGAAATTTGTGGACCGATTTTCAAAATCTAACTTCTGTCTAAGTTATGACTATGAATCGGAGGTGATTTCCAAATTCTTTTTGTTTTCGACTCGGTCTCGACAGCTGTTATTTTTTAGTCGAGCCATATTGATGTGCTTGACAGGTAATATGGGCTCATAGTACCCATCAAGCTGACCAATCAAAACGCGAGAATCTTATCTGCAGTATGACAAACTATGCTATTACGTACACTGTTTGTTGCTGTTTAACAGCCTATCAACAGCTAAGGTCATTTAAGGCCGGGCCAATGGCTTTGATCCCGTATTTAACCTGCTGCATTGGGGGGAAAATCCCAAAGTCCGAACGGAATATTTACATCGAGAAAAAAAAGAGGGGTATAACTAGTCTCCAGTCGGAATGAATCGCGATCGTTAAATTACCCAACTCCCTATATAAGTTGATATTCCATAGTTTTTATGCCCCACCATGATAGTTGAGGGGGCATTTAGTGTTACCCTTGTCCCATCCGTCACTCCGTCCCATCCGTCACATCCGTCCATCCATCCATTACAAAACTTTAACGCGCGGGTAAATGTCTCATAATTTCTTCATCCTTCGACCGATCTGCTTCATATTTCATATACATGTTGCTACTAATGGTCCTCTACTGCCCTGTGCCGCCCAAATCTACATTTGTCCTGCCCCTGCCAAGCCCAGTGTCAAGGTCACATACTTGATGCTTCAAAAACTTTGATGCTCAGGTAAATGATATCTTATAATTTCTCTTTCCATTCACGGATCTGCTTCATATTTTATATACACATTGCTCTAATGGTATCTACCGCCCTGTGCTAAATCCATGTTTGTCCTGCCGCCGCCAAGCCCAAGGGTTAAGGTCACATACTTGGTGCTTCAAAAACTTTAACGCTCAGGTAAATATCTTATAATTGTATCCCCCGGACTCCGTCGGGGGATACTATGGATTTGACAGCGGGCTGCGTCCGCGTCCGCGTCTGCCGCAGACACTTCTTGTCCGGAGCATAACTCGAACACCCTTTGGAATATTTTCATGAAACTTCACACATGCATAGACCACGACCCGAAGGTGTGTTGCACACAAGAATGACAACTCTTGCATAGCTAATTTTTTTAGTTATCTCCCTTTTTTTGTTTCGCGCACTGATTTTGTGTCCGGAGCATAACTCGACCACCCTTTGGAATATTTTCATGAAACTTCACACATGCATAGACCACGACCCGAAGGTGTGTTTCGCACAAGAATGACAACTCTTGCATAGCTACTTTTTAGTTATCTCCCTTTTTTGTTTCGCGCACTGATTGACCATAACTCGACCACCCTTTGGAATATTTTTATGAAACTTCACACATTCAATTAGACCACGAACCGAAGGTGTGTCGTGCACAAGAATGACAACTCTTGCATAGCTAATTTTTGAGTTATCTCCCTTTTTGTTTTTGCGCACTGATTTCCTGTCCGGATCATAACTCGACCACCCTTTGGAATATTTTCATGAAACTTCACACATGCATAGACCACGACCCGGAGGTGTTGTCGCACAAGAATGACAACTCTTGCGTAGCTAATTTTTTAGTTATCTCCCTTTTTTGTTTTGTGCACTCTACAAACTGGACAATAATGCATGAAGACCCGTTTTCTCGTGTGCTCTGTACACCTTACCTGTAGAGAGAACAATAGAGACTGGGAGAACCATTCACCTGTGCATGTGCTAGCATGTGCAAATGTCCAGTCTTGACCACTCTTGACCACAGGTAATTTATACAGGTAAATTACTACATTGGATATTATATTTCCGTAAACTGTGTTGAAAATATTGTGGCATTATGTGGACCTGTGCAGATATATGTAGATAAATATAGGACTATTAAAAAAAATTCTGGGCTCCAGTAGCAAGCATTATTATTTTTAATTTTTAAACTTTTTTTTTCCATTTTTTTTTTTCATTTTTTTTTTTTCATTCTTTTTCAATTTTTCTCTAGTAGCATAAGGTCGTAAGTGCTATATACAGACTATTCACCTGTGCATGTGCTAGCATGTGCAACTGACCACTGACCACTTACAGGTAATTATACCCCCCACCCCGCAACGAGTTTGTGGGGGGGTATACTGGAGTCAGGTTGTCCGTCCGTCCGTCCGTCCGTCCGGGCACACATTAGGGTACTTATGTGGCTAGCCCCACAGGGTTATGGACTTGTTAAAGGATAGGGTTGGTTATAATTAGCCACCTAAAAAATCGTTTTATGTGGCTAAAAATCGTTTTATGTGGCTAATATTTAACATGTGATAAGCCACATAAGTACCCTAATGTAAGAACTCCGTCCGTCCGTCCGTCCGTCCGTCCGTCCGGCACACATACAGGTCTTAGGTGGTTAGAGGCGTGGCCTAAGACAAAAGAATACAATAGATTTATTCCGTTGACCACTTAAGCCTATTGTTCCTTAGGTGGTCATTCTTCAGTCAGTCAGTCAGTCAGTCAGTCAGTCAGTCAGTCAGTCAGTCAGTCAGTCAGTCAGTCAGTCAGTCAGTCAGTCAGTCAGTCAGTCAGTCAGTCAGTCAGTCAGTCAGTCAGTCAGTCAGTCATCAGTCAGTCAGTCAGTCCAGTCCGTCCGTCCGTCCGTCCGTTCCGTCCGTCCGTCCGTCCGTCCGTCCGTCCGTCCGTCCTGCCGTACCGTCCGTCCGTCCGTTCCGTTCCGTTCCGTTCCGTTCCGTTCCGTTCCGTTCCGTTCCGGTCCGTCCGTCCGTCCGTCCGGGCGGGCACACATTAGGTACTTATGGGTAGGGGTGTGGCCTAAGACAATGGGTTAGGGTTAAAGAACAATGGAACTTAATCCGTACCCCCCCGTAAAGCCTATTGTGTCTTACGGGGTATTTCCTTTGATCTTTTATATAGCAAGTACCCCCTAAGGTCCGAAATGTAAGTTCGTCCGTCCGTCCGTCCGTCCGTCCGTCCACATGTGATAAGCCACATAAGTGTAGTACCGTAAGAACGTCCGTCCGTCCTCCGTCCGTCCGTCCGTCCGTCCGTCCGTCCGTCCGTCCGCTAATATTTAACATGTGATAAGCCACATAAGTGTAGTACCGTAAGAACGTCCGTCCGTCCGTCCTCCGTCCGTCCGTCCGTCCGTCCTCCGTCCGTCCGTCCGTCCGTAAACTTAACATCAGAGAAATATTGTTATAACTTTCTATTTCCTTCATCTAAAATGCTTGATATTTCACACATGCATTCCTGTAAGGCTCTACTACCATGCTGTGCCAAATCCACGACTGTCCAACCCCCGCAGATCGCAAGGTCAAGGTCAAATACTTAGTCTCTTTACAAAACTTAACATCAGAGAAATATTGTTATAACTTCTATTTCCTTCATCTAAAATGCTTAATATTTCACAGATGCATTCCTGTAAGGCTCTACTACCATGGTGTGTCAAATCCACGACCATCCAACCCCCGCTGATACCAAGGTCAAGGTCAAATACTTAGTCTCTTTACAAAACTTAACATCAGAGAAATATTGTTATAACTTCTATTTCCTTCATCTAACATCTAAAATTCTTAATATTTCACACATGCATTCCTGTAAAGCTCTAATACCATGCTGTGCCAAATCCATGACCGTCCAACCCCCGCTGATCCCAATGTCAAGGTCAAATACTTGGTCTCTTAACAAAACTTAACATCAAGAAAGAAATAAGTTATAACTTCTATTTCCTTCATTGAAAATTCTTATTATTTCACTTGTGCATTCCTCTAAGGTTGTACTATCATGCTGTGACAAATCTACGACTGTCCAACCCCCGCTGATCCCAAGGTCAAGGTCACATACTTAGTCTCTTTACAAAACTTAACATCAGAGAAATATATGTTATAACTTCTATTTCTTTCATTGAAAATTCTTAATATTTCATATGCTGTGACAAATCCCCGCTGATCTCGAGGTCAACGTCACATACATACCGTATGACCTCGAATTAACGCCCCCTCCTATAAACACACATCTCCATCAAAAAATATTACCAATGACCGCCAATTTCAAATAATCCTTAAATCCTTATTTGTTTTTGAAATTGGCGGTTCTTGGTAAAAAAAAAATTTTTTTTTTTTTTACTGGCTAATAAACGCCCCCCTTTTGTAAAATGTAACACCTCCGGGGGCGTTAATTCGAGGTTATACGATAGTCTCTTTACAAAACTTAACATCAGAGAAATCGGTTATAACTTCTATTTCCTTGCTCGGATCTGCTTCACATTTCACACACTCATTGCTCCAATGGACCTCTACCACCCTGTGACAAATTCACGTTCATGCCGCTCGCGCTAATCCCAGAGTCAAGGTCGCAAGTCCACACACTTGGAAATTTTTACATATTTTAGGGGTACCTGGGCCCACGCGGGGGGTATTCCGTAAGCCTCGCTTACTGACCAATCTAGTTTATACAGGTAAATGATTATATTACATTTCTGTAAACTGTGTTGAAAATATTGTGGCAATATGTGGACCTGTGCATATATGATATGTAGATAAATATAGGACTATAAAAAACATTCTGGGCTCCAGTAGGAGCATTATTATTTTTATTTTTTTTTTAAATTTAATTTTTTTTTTTAATTTTTTTTTTTTTCCATTTTTTTTTTTTTACATTCTTTTTCAATTTTTTAACTGACCACTAACTTATTACAGGTAATTTATACAGGTACATTATTACATTTCCGTAAATTGTGTTGACAATATTGTGGCAGTATGTGGACCTGTGCAGATATATGTAGATAAATATAGGACTATTAACAAAAATTCTGGGCTCCAGTCCAGTAGCGAGCATTATTTTATTTTATTTTTTTTTGTATACCGTATTACATTTCCGTAAACTGTGTTGAAAATATTGTGGCATTATGTGGACCTGTGCAGATATATGTAGATAAATATAGGACTATTAAAAAAAAATTCTGGGCTCCAGTAGCAAGCATTATTATTTTTAAGTTTTAAACTTTTTATTTCATTTTTTTTTTTCAAATTCTTTTTCAATTTTTGTCTAGTAGCATAAGGTCGTAAGTGCTATATACAGACTATTATCATATAATAAAACAATTATTGACTAGTGAGTCATAGAATATAATCTGATATTCTATGGCTCACTAGTCAATAATTGTATAATATGTTCGGGCCAGTGAAAATTGCTTTCGGACCCAGGCTCGAGGTCAAGGCGGGACAAGGCGAGGCATTTGATTCCGCGGAATTCTTGTTTACTTATCTCCCTTTGTTGTTTCGTGCTCTGATTTTGTATCCAGAGCATACCTCGAACACCCTTTGGAATATTTTTATGCCCCACCACGATAGTGGAGGGGGCATTTAGTGTTACCCTTGTCCGTCCGTCTGTCCGTCCGTCCGCACACATGAATGGGTACTTGTTGTAAGCGTACGGGGATCTTATTGGGTAGGGTTAGGATAGTGTTGGGTACTCTTGTTGGGTATTTTTATAGAGTAAAAACCCAACAAGTATTCATTCGTAGAAACGTGCGTCCCGTCCTCCCATCATCCCGTCCGTCCGTCCGTCACAAAACGTTAATACTCGGGTAAATATCGGGATCACATACTTAGTTCTTCAAAAACTTTAACGCTCAGGTAAATATCTTATAATTTCTGTTTCTTTCACGGATCAGCTTCATATTTCATATATGCATTGCTCTAATGGTCCTCTACCGCTCTGTGCCAAATCCACGTTCGTCCTGCCCCCGCCAAGCCCAGGGTCAAGGTCACATACTTGGTGCTTCAAAAACTTTAATGCTCGGGTAAAAGAAAATTTTGACTTGGAATTTGGCCTCATTTATTATCAAAGCGATATGTGGGACATCCGTGTTCTATGAACACATTTTCTAGTTTATTAAACTTCACACATGCATAGAAGACGACCCAAAGGTGTGTCACACGTAAGAATGACAACTCTTGCATCATTAATTTCTTACTTATCTCCCTTTGTTGTTTCGTGCACTGATTTCGTGTCCGGAGCATAAGTCGAACATCCTTTGGAATATTTTCATGAAACTTAACACATGCATAGACCACGACCCTAAAGGTGTGTCACACAAGAATGACAACTCTTGCATGACTAATTTTTTAGTTATCTCCCTTTGTTTTTCCGTCACTCATTTTGTCTCCGGAGCATAACTCGAACACACTTTTTTCAAACTACTTGTGTATCTGGGGAGGGGGATACACATGCGCTTGTCGACAAGCGTCCATTTCTAGTTTCTCTTTCCATTCACGGATCAGCTTCATATTTCATATACGCATTGCTCTAATGGTCCTCTACCGCCCTGTGCCTCCACGTTTGTCCTGCCCCCGCCAAGCCCAGGGTCAAGGTCACATACTTGTGCTTCAAAAATGTTAACACTCAGGTAAACATCTTATAATTTCTGTTTTCTTTCACGGATCAACTTCATATTTCATATACGCATTGCTCTAATGGTCCTCTACCGCCCTGGGCCAAATCCACGTTTGACATGCCCCCGCCAAGCCCAGGGTCAAGGTCACATACTTAGTGCTTCAAAAACTTTAATGCTCAGGTAAATATCTTATAATTTCTGTTTTCTTTATGGATCAGCTTCATATTTCATATACGCATTGATCTAATGGTCCTCTACCTCCCTGTGCCAAATCCACGTTTGTCATGCCCCCGCCAAGCCCAGGGTCAAGGTCACATACTTAGTGCTTCAAAAACTTTAACGCTCAGGTAAATATCTTATAATTTCTGTTTTCTTTCACGAATCAGCTTCATATTTCATATACGCATTGCTCTAATGGTCGTCTACCGCCCTGTGCCAAATCCACGTTTGTCCTGAACCCGCCAAGCCCAGGGTCAAGGTCACATACTTAGTGCTTCAAAATCTTTAACGCTCAGCTAAATATCTTATGATTTCTGTTTTCTTTCACGGATCAGCTTCATATTTCATATACGCATTGGTCTAATGGTCCTCTACCGCCCTGTGCCAAATTCACGTTTGTCCTGCCCCCGCCAAGCCCAGGGTCAAGGTCACATACTTTAACAAAAACTTTAACGTTATGTAAAAAAAAATTCTTGCACGGATCCGCTTCTTATTTCATGCACGCACTGCTCTACTGGTCCTCTACAGCCCTGTGCCAAATTCACGTTTGTCCTGCCTGCCCCCGCCAAGCCCAGGGTCAACCCGCCATTTTTTTTATACTGTCAAAGCAGTAAGTGGGACATCCGTGTTCTATGAACACATTTTCTAGTTACTAATTCCCCTTGTTTTGACGTGCCTTGGCAATAGTTCCGCGTGCCTGTGGAATAGTCAAAACTATTTTCACCCCAAAAAATCATGACATGATGTTTTGTCAAAAGTTACGTCATCAAATTCTACGCAATTGATATCGGTCCATCGATGTGCCGCACCACAAAATCACGTTCGTTGTATCACATATAGTATAATACTACAGGTTGAGTAATAAAACAGTTATATCATGGTCATTCGGGGAACAGTCAAAACATATTGCCCCTCGGTGCTGTGGACGACCGTTCTGACTTTGGGGACTCCCCCCCCCCCCCCCCACCCCCCCCACCCCATTGCAGCAGGTTGAATAGAATTGACTATTGCCTGAATGACCATGAAATAACTGTATATACTGTTTCAGGTGGGCCATACAACTGGGGCGTGTATAACATCGTGTACATCGCTGTTGGCGACAACAATAACACAGCTTTCTGCCACTTCAAAGTCTATGTTCAGAGTATGTATTCGTGTATTTAATCCTTTCAACACTACAGACCTATTACAGGAATGAATGGTCTTTTTGTGGAATTTATCGGGGTATGAACTTGGAAAAGTCGCGGGGTATACTGGACGAAGGCCGGAAGGCCTCGTCCAGTATTCCCGCGACTTTTCCAAGTTTATATCTCCGATAAATTCAACAAAAAGGCCATTCAATACTTATAATTCCAGCATTTGAAATAAATTCATCAAGAAAATGTGTTTATTTTCCGTTTTCTTAGAATTATTTTAACAGCGCCTCACGGTTATGGAAAGTAGTTCGGCGTGGGAGTTTACTGGGATATAAATTTTGGACAGAGACTTGCTACGGGCCAATCAAATGTTAGGGAATTGTGTAAATATTTTTGTGCTGGAATTATAAACAGTGTTGATCCAGATGAGCCGGCTCATAAAGTATATAAATTGTCGTTGCTTTTTAAGTCGTTATCGTCGTCGTCCGAAATGTCAAAAAGTTTGTAAAAGTTTTGACGTCATGGTATAACCTTAATATTACATGTACTTGACGGATTGCTTCAATATTTGGACACTTGATACATTGAGCATTTGTAACACACTCATGCCGCCATTAACATGACCTTGACCTTTTTTACCTTCACAGTTTTGCGGAAACATTTAGCCATTTTTTTGCTTCAAAAAGTTTTGGCCTGTTGACCTTTTGTGCCTTCACATTTTTGCGGAAACACTTGGCCATTGTTTGCGTCAAAAAGGTTGTACAAGTTTCTGCACCATCATATACATTAATATTACTTGTTGGCTTGCTTCAATATTCGGACATTTTATATATGTAAGCATTTGTTACACACTCGTGCTGCCATTAACACGACCTTGATCTTTTTACCTTTACATGGTTGTGGAAACACTTAACCATATTTTAATCAACCTTGACCTTTTTTGTGTTTTAAGCATGCACTTCTCTGACGTTTTTTGTGATGCTTACCTTAGCACATGCCCATGATCATGTTACAGTCAAATGCCTTGGCAGGCGCGACACCACTTCCAGAGTAGATCTTTATGTAATATATTTATCCTACTAGAAATTTCATCATATAATCGTGAATCAAAAGTTAGTTAGACTGGCAATAAATGCCATAAACCCAAATCTCCAATAACAAATCAGGAACCAGACTTCATTTCTCCATTAAGTCTTTGCATGCTAGGAAATTTGCAGGCTATAATAGTTAAAAAATAGCAGATGACAATTCGTTATATCTTCATTTATTTCTTGCTATAAATATCATGAATATGTCTTGGAATTTCATTAGAATTGAGTCCGGAGGACTCAATTCTAATGAAATTACAAGACATATTTACAGTGAGAAATAAGAAACATACTCGTGATATTGGATGTTATTTTCACCACTAGCATGCAGAGTTAGCAAATTATTAGCTAGACTGGCCACAAATGCCATAAACCCCATTTGTCTAGTAACAGTGACATTTCCTGTGTAGGCTCGCAGTGTGCCACACCAGATGCGACGGGACACAGCCATAAGATTGAGGTAAAGAACAACCCTGAGAACCACTCGGGCTCAAGCATCACGTGTGAATCATTCAATGAAAAGAGGATTGACCGATTGATTCCCAAGTTGTTTACTTGTGACAAGACTGGAAGCTGGAATATACAGAAACCGTTCGAAAAGTATACATACCCCAGTTGCGGAGGTTAGTACATAGATTGCTGCATGTAACAGTTATAGTTCACATATTGAATTGAATATGCCCCACCACGATTAAAAATTCAATATGTGGTCAGCAATAATGGTCGTGATCAAATGGCGAAACACCATCACCAAAGGAAGCAGCATGGCTCCGTTAGATCATTTCCCACATACATGTACCGTAAAAAACATAAATATTCTGCACCATTTATTTGGGAAAACATATACAAATACAGTACAGGCACCGCAAAACCAGTATACCGTATTCACTGTAAGTATTGGGACACCGGAAGTATTGGGACACTGGAAGTATTTAGACACCCCTATTTTTTACGAAAATAATTATTTTTGGCCAACAACATTTTGGGACATACCTCAAATCTGAGTAAAATTCCATACTTTTTTCATATTAAATTTTGGGACAGTACTTTTTCAGCATTATGTGAATCCATTTCGAATGTGTACAAATATTTGGTAGAACAAGAAACTTTGATATTCTGTATTATTAAATCCAGCAAGCACATTGTTGAATTTGTTCAAAAATTATATTTACCAGGGGACATAACTGGCTACGTAAACCGTTCCCACTGGCGCGAAACCAGTTTGGTACTACACAATTGTCGTCTGCTGTTGCTTTTATATCTTGCCTTATTTCTCAATAAAAACATGGTTTGACAGCACTTTAATATAACATACTTATTAAAAAATTGGAAAAATATAAATTCAGTCACAAAACATTAGTTTGGTTTCCCTCCTATCTCTCTAACCGAACACAGTAGGTCAGTGTCTCAGGAAAACTGTCTCAACCACTCAAAATTATATCTGGTGTTTCCCAAGGCTCTGTCCTCGGTCCACTTTTATTCTTACTCTACATAAATGACCTCCCAATTTGTGTGAAATTCTGCAACACCGACATGTTTGCCGATGACACTACTCTTTAGCTCACCTGAGCGAAGCTCATGTGAGCTATTGTTACCGCAATGTGTCCGTCGTCCGTCGTCCGTCTACGTCGTCGTCGTCCGTCGTCGTCCGTCGTCGTCCGTCGTCCGTGAACATTTTCAAACGTCTTCTCCTCGGTAACCGTTGGGTCTATAGTCACCAAACTTCATGGTCATGGTCCTTAGGTAGGGGGATTACAAAATTATTAAAATGACGTCATTACGTAATCCAAGATGGCCGCCGTCTAAAAATAGCACAAATTCTTAAAAAATCTTCTTCTCAAGAACCGCCAACCGGATTTCGACAAAACTTGGTAGGAATGATCGATGTACATTGCTCTTTCAAAGTTGTTAAAATGGTGACCCTGGGGTCAAAAATGGGCGTGGCCCGTGGGGTCAAATTGGGGTCAAATTTTATTTTTGACTGAATATGGTCATTTCATATATCAAATTGAAGGTATCAATGAGGCGATCACTCCGGTGCATTTTTTGTCGAAACCGGATTGTTATGTCATCCAAGATGGCCGCCGAAAGGTCAAAAGGTCGTTCTTTTATTAGAGATTTCAAAATTCTTCTTCACATGAACTGCTTGGCCCATGGTAGCCAAACTTAAAAGTTATGGTCCATGGGTGAAGCCTTTTCAGATTTGTTAAAATGGAGGTCATCGCTAATCCAAGATGGCGGCCGTCTAAAAATAGCATAAATTCTTAAAAAAAATTTCTTCTCATGAACCGCTTTCCGGATTTCGACGAAACTTGGTAGGAATGATCGATGTACATTGCTCTTTCAAAGTTGTTAAAATGGTGACCCCGGGGTCAAAAATGGGCGTGGCCTGTGGGGTCAAATTGGGGTAAAATTTTATTTTTGACCGAATGTGGTCATGTTATATATCAAATCGAAGGTATCAATGAGGCGATCACTCTGGTACATTTTTTGTCGAAATCGGATTGTTATGTCATCCAAGATGGCCGCCGAAATGTCAAAAGGTTGTTCTTTTATTAGAGATTTCAAAATTCTTCTTCACATGAACCGCTTGGCCCATGGTAGCCAAACTTAAAAGTTATGGTCCATGGGTGAAGCCTTTTCAGATTTGTTAAAATGGAGGTCATCGCTAATTCAAGATGGCCGCCATCTAAAAATAGCATAAATTCTTAAAAATCTTCTTCTCATGAACCGCTAGCCGGATTTCGACGAAACTTGGTAGGAATGATCGATGTACATTGCTCTTTGAAAGTTGTTAAAATGGTGACCCTGGGGTCAAAAATGGGCGTGGCCCGTGGGGTCAAATTGGTGTCAAATTTTATTTTTGACTGAATATGGTCATGTCATATATCAAATTGAAGGTATCAATGAGGCGATCACTCTGGTGCAATATTTGTCGGAATCGGATGATTATGTCATCCATGATGGCCACCAAAATGTCCATTTATTCAAGATTTTTAACGTCTTTTTCTCAGGAACCACATGGCCGTTGCTGGGTGAAGCATTTTCAGATTTTGTAAAATGAGAGTCATCGCTTAATCCAAGATGACCGCCATCTAAAAATAGTAAATTTTTTTTAAAACACATGAACTCAATGTCACATTCTCCTCTGGTGTTCATGGAGTCAGGTGAGCGAATTAGGGCCATCATGGCCCTCTTGTTGAAAGTACTAGCAGCAAATCTGCAGAAACATTAGCATCCCATCTAAATCATGATCTTGAGAATGTAGCTTCATGGTGCAAGGAAAATGCAATGTTAATTAGTGTAGGAAAAACAAAAGCTATGATCATCTCGACTAAGCAAAAACTTAATTCTCATAAAATTGAACACCCTGATATCCTTGTACATGACAATAATTCCAGCACAAAAATATTTACACAATTCCCTAACATTTGATTGGTCCGTAGCAAGTCTCTGTCCAAAATTTATATCCCAGTAAACTCCCACGCCAAACTACTTTCCATAACCGTGAGGCGCAGTTCAAATAATTCTTAAGAAAACGGAAAATAAACACATTTTCTTGATGAATTTATTTCAAATGCTGGAATTATAAGGAATGAATGGCCTTTTTGTGGAATTTATCGGGGATATAAACTTGGAAAAGTCGCGGGAATACTGGACGAGGCCTTGTACATGACAATGAAATTGAACAACCGTCACTTGGAGTACAAATAGATCACACAATCTCATGGGACCACCATATAGATAATGTCCTATCGTCTGTTTCACGAAAGCTGCCCAAATTTTACGGCTATATAGACAATTCAAAAACAATATTATTTTAATGAAATCTTGTTTTTGAATTGTTTATATAGCCGTAAAATTTGGGCAGCTTTCGTGAAACAGACAGTAAACAAATGTAATTTCTCCCTTCTATACTTCTTATGTAGAATTAAGAAATATCTGTTCATCCAATATAGGGTGCTAATTACTTCAATGCTTATATTCTACCTCATTTAGATTTCTGTTCAGCTGTCTGGTGGAGCAGTACCCAAGATTCACTAAATAAACATCTGCTATTTCAAAAAAGAGCAGCTAGAATAATTCTTGACAAGGACTACGATAATAATAATAATAATAATAATAATAATAATAATAGTCTTTATTTTGAGAGGGTAACACATTTAGTTTTCACTAATCTGCCATGTGGCCCTCTATTATATACACACATGTATGACAGAGGCTAGAATTTAAACATGTTACATGTACAAAAATCACAGAGTAAGGAAACAACAGGATATCATTAACCCATTGCATTCTAGGAATACACTACCTGGATGAAAAATATTAAATAACTTAATTTTCAACAAAACGGTTAAAAGAGTGGTAACAAAATATATTTTGGAACATTAAAGAAAAACAAATTGTATTTAAATTTGATTGTAATAATTATGCCTAGTAATGTATTCTGAATGCAATGCTATAATGGATTTGAAGACATCTCTACACCAAATGTTTAATTATGTTGATCAGGGAAATTATGATAATGCCCCAAAGAGAAGTGAGAATGACAAATGTGATCATACTTGACACCTTATGATGATAATTGTGAATTAGCAACATGACCCCATGTGGTTTGCATATGACTAGATTAAGGAGCAGACTAACCAACAGATACAAACATTTTGTTCTTACACTTAAACACACACTAAACATTGCACCCACATGAACCACACACACACACACGCGCGCACACACACTATTTTACAAGTATTTACAAGGTCAGTTGACATGTATCGAATCCTGCCAAAGACATACATTTTTCTCTCGCTTTTACTATTTTGGCGCCAGAGGTAACGCACACATCCTGAAACAGTCGTGCATTTACTTTTACACAACATTATAAAACACTTCACTTTGAACCTAATCATTGTGAAATGCATTCTGCACATTCGTGTGTTATTGTGAAAGTCCACCTCGACTCACTACAAATACAAATATGTTACGGAGAACACCATGTCGAAAAATAAACCTCTCACTTCAGATAATAAACAAATAAATAAATAAACGTGGATGCATGTGGTTCATATTACCATGTCAATTGTTGTTACATGTAATAAAGATGCATTAAAAAGAAAACACAAAAACAATATTTAAAAAAAATTATATATATATATAATGGCCAAAGTGAGGATCGAACTCATGCAGTGCAAAATTAAAATCAAGTGCCACCGTTGGCCGCCAGTTTACCCACTGCTCAAGTATGAGAAACTGTTTTGTCAATCGCAATATATCGATCATGACTATAGCGACGCGCCATAATAAACAGGGAAATACCTACAGGAATTCCATGTTTATTTATACACCAATAATTCCAGCACAAAAATATTTACACAATTCCCTAAAATTTGATTGGTCCGTAGCAAGTCTCTGTCCAGAATTTATATCACAGTAAACTCCATGCCGAACTACTTTCCGTAACCGTGAGGCGCAGTTAAAATAATTCTTAAGAAAACGGAAAATAAACACATTTTCTTGATGAATTTATTTCAAATGCTGGAATTATAAGGAATGAATGGCCTTTTTGTGGAATTTATCGGGGATATAAACTTGGAAAAGTCGCGGGAATACTGGACGAGGCCTTCCGGCCTTCGTCCAGTATTCCCGCGACTTTTCCAAGTTTATACCCTGATAAATTCCACAAAAAGGCCATTCATTCCTATAATGTTTATATAAACAAAGCATGTAAACAACGCCATATCAGGCTGGTATACTTATACCTGTATCTATCTCATGTAAACAAATGTAATTATTTTACCATCCATTTAATGAAATGACAATGAAAAGAGTCAATAGTTTTAACATGTTTTATGTCATTTGGCAAGCTATTCCATATAATTGGACCTGCATATGCAATGCTTTGTTTATAAATCTCTTTATTAGGTCTGGGTAATATGAAGTTATGTGATGTTGCTGATCTCAGTACTGGCGCATTATTGACTTGATGTTTTATATGAAATAATTCGGAAATATAGTGTGGTGTTTCTGATTTAGATACTTTATACATGAATTTTGCTTTACGAAGACAAAGTCTCTCAAAGACGGTCAAAATTTTCAGTTGTTGCATAGTTCTTGCTATATCATCAACATTGTAATCCATAATTATTTTGCATGCACGTTTCTGAAGTCTAAAAATCCTATTTAAATTTGTCTGTGATGTACCTCCCCAAACAATATTACAGTAATCTATATGAGGTTGAATATATGTTTTACACCAAGTGATGATATGTTTCGCCAACTGAACTAGATGAAAATTCATGAATGAATTACTTACCAGAAAGTAATACAAATGTATAAATGCATGAACAACCTTTGCCCAGATTATCTTTCAAATTCCTTCAAACTTACTAGTTCAGTCCACAATCTAAATTTGAGATCCACTGAAAATAATATGTTGTATTTACCAAAACCAAAAACAGAGTTATACCGCAAATGTTTTGCTTATTCCTGACCAAAAATATGGAATTTTCTACCAAATACTGCAAAAAATGCCATGACGCTAAGTGAATATATTATGAACCTCTACTTGCGATATGTAGTGATCAAAAACATAATTGCTTGTATGTATACAGATTTTACATGTTGAATGTTGTGCATCCTGTTTCACATTTTCATCTGATTTTGACGTACATGTTCTGTGTCATGTTTGTTGTTCAATGTTCATTGTATTATATTATGAATTGTTGTTACATGTAATATAGTGTAAAGAGGACCTCAAGGAAGATTGGGTTACCAATTGAGTTTTCCTCTGAAAATAAAGTCTTTACTTACTTACTTACTTTTCTAAAGTGCTGTCAAAGCATGTTTTTGATGATAAAAATGGAAAATAGAAAATAAAAAGCAGACGACAAAAAAATTAAGATAGCGGTGTAAGGGTTAATGGACGCGTCGATCTGTACGGAATCGGACTGTCACTAAACATTTCTCAGCGCAACTTCTTACCATTCCGAAGTCGTGCACAGAAAGTGGGTGGCAGGTGGGAGCACGCGATGGGTAATTTAACGATCAGGGTTTATCCATACCGGAATCCCGACTGGAGACCTGGTTTGGCCCTCACATACGTCTTTGGCATTTTGTATGTGACAGTTGAATCTGGTTATACCCCTTATAAGAGTAATCCTACCGGTATTACTTTTAAATAGGGGAAGGGGCCAAGTGACTTTGGTGCGGTATGGACCTGGCACCAGGTCAGGTTATTCTAATTTCAGGGCTGAATATGTTGTATCTCGATGTAAATATTCCGTTCTGATTTTGGGATTTTCCCCCCAATGCAGCAGTTTAAAACGGGATCGAACCTGTTTGCCCGGCCTTACATGACCTTAGCTGTTGATAGGCCGTTAAACACCAATAAACAAACAAACAAACGTGCACAGAAATATTTTACTGAAAGTCTGATTTTGGTATAGAGGCATCTCTTGAAAACTATTTTAATGGACGCGTCTGTACCGAATTGGACTTTCAGTAAACACTTTCCAGCACAACTTCCGACCTTGGGAAATAATGGACCAAAAATCAATATTAGATTAGAGTTACCAGTAGCCTGGATATTTTTCATGTTATTGACTATAAATAATTATGGGTATGTATATGTTCTCATGAATTTCTAAGGTAATAATTATTACACTTTCCATTTAACGATGTATTGGCAATGGATATGACAGTATTTATGCTGTCTGCAAATTTCGATTGGAAAAATATAATATACTGGTATATATAAACGTGACGTCAGCAATGTATATACATGTGTAAGAGGCCGATGTTACGATACAGATTATGTTCATTCACTTCAATGCACAAAATTTGGGGAAATGCTTCTCGAAATGTGATTGTATCTTATCAGTGCCGATTTGCGTGGAGTGTGAAATAAACGATATGTGGCCTTAAAGGTACATGCCCACTCAGTAGGCACAAAATGTTCTTTATATCAGAGACATCACCCGAGACATTTTCTGACAAAATAAACATTCATTCACCATTACCCCACATATTTATTGGCATTAGTATACCTTTTATATCAGACGTAACTTTCCACACTGATATTAGGGGCGATAACCGCGTTTCCTTAAAATGTTAACGGACATTAATATTTATACTATGTATTTATTTTTTGATGTGCAATTATCATACTTTATAATCTGTCGAAAATATTATTTTTTTTCAGGTTACGCATTT
>CM055267.1:137058860-137095160 GCA_029237695.1 Conchocele bisecta | reverse complement strand
AGTCAATGCTCTTTCAGATTTGTTGAAATGATGACCCCGGAATCAAAAATCGACGGGGCCACGGTTATCAAGTAGGGGTTAAATTTCAAAT
This sequence comes from Conchocele bisecta, assembly GCA_029237695.1. NCBI lineage: Eukaryota > Metazoa > Mollusca > Bivalvia > Lucinida > Thyasiridae > Conchocele > Conchocele bisecta. The sequence goes on along the minus strand of CM055267.1, from coordinate 137,095,069 downwards.
TTGACCGAATATGGTCATGCTATATATCAAATCGAAGGTATGAACGAGACGATCACTCTGAAACATTTTATTGCTCAAAATCAGTTGATTACGTAATCAAAGATGGCCACCGAAAGGTCATCCTTTTATTATAAACTTCAAACGTCTTCTCGTAAACCGCTTGGCCGATGCTGGTCAGACTTCACTGTTATGATCCTTGAGTGAGGTTGTTTCATATTTGTTAAAATGGAGGTCATCGCATCATCCAAGATGGCCGCCATAGCAAACCTTTTTTCGACGAAACTTGGCAGGAATGATCGAAATACTCTTTCACTTTTGTTATAATAATGACCCCGGGATAAAAAGTGGGCGGGCCCCGGTGGGTCAAGTAGTGGTCAAATTTCACATTTGATCAAATGTGTTCATGTTATATATCAAATCGATATTAGGAGACGATCATTCTGGAACATTTTTTGGCACAATCGGATGATTACGTCACCCAAGATGGCCCCCAAAAGTTAATTCATTTATTATAGATTTCAAAAGTCTTCTTCTCGTGAACCGCTTGGCCGATACTGGTCAAACTTCGCATTTATTGTCAGTAGTCCATGTTAGCGATGCAGACCCATTTTGGCCTCTTGTTTATTTCACTGACGCTCTGCTCGCTTCTAAGCATAATGTAATGTGAAACTTTTAATAGTTTTACAATCCCTACCATGCTGTATCCACAGGTCTGTGTTGCAAAAAACACGAGCTCACTTATGCAAATGATTTCATTGTCACAGATGGAGAACGCGGGAAAACCTAATTGTCCGGTCTGGCGACCACCATACCAACTCACATACTGCCCCGTCGATTATCAAACCAGGGCCATATTATTTGGAAGCGTGCTCGTTACCAAGTGCGCTAACCCACAACTATGTCACGTTACACGAGGCCACTACTATCCGTTTAACAAAATATGTCCATTAGCACATATTATTATTAAACAACTCAAAACTATATGTTCAAGGCTATTTAGTTTAAGGCAACACATACAAATTAAACATTTTAGTTTGTGTAATTCAGTAAACTATTGACGTTCTTTCAAAGGACTTATTATGGGAATTTAACATGGGGGTAAATGGAGCTTGAGTGGGGGTGGGTCGGTGAGGCGGCTAACATTGTTTGAATGAGCCATTGTCTGCGTCCTAGGTCCGAAACCTTTTTATAGCTGTTGCCTTACTAAAACTATATTTTGCACTTTACACACGTCTTAGTCTTACGATGTTTAGTGAAACGTGCCCCAGATATCTAGCTTGCGGTGTAGTAATATCTATTGCACCTTGTCGTATCTAGGCCGTATTACACTATATGACTATATGCTAAGTCTCGGTCCTAGTATTTGCCCTGCTCCTTTGTAGATCTGGACGCCGAGTGCGAGGCGGCCCCGGACTGCCGGATGATCCTGCTGGGCAAGACGGGGTCCGGGAAGAGCTCCACGGGCAACACAGTGCTGGGCTGGCCTGCCTTCAATGCCAGGGCCAGCCCCGCCAGCGTGACGCGGTACTGTGTATTAGAGAGGTCGGTCCGGGAGGGAAAAACCGTCCACGTCATCGACACGCCTGGAATGTTTGATACCGACTTGTCCAAAGAAGACATCACCCGCGAAATAACCGCGTGCGTAAGAAACAGCGTCCCGGGACCGCACGCATTTATACTGGTGACGCGCATAGGCCGCTTCACTTCAGAAGAGATAGACACATTTGATACCTTCGAGAAGATATTCGGCAAGGATATGTACAGGTACGCGATTGTTCTGTTCACCGGTCAGGACGGCATCGACAGCGAGGAGAAGACTTTCAAACAGTATATCGATGAGTCCCCACCTGCGCTACGCGTAATTTTAAATAAATGCGAGAATCGCTGTCTCGCATTCAACAACAAGGGCAGTGTGGACGCCTGCAATGCGATGTGCCGTGACTTGTTAAAGATCATAGATAGTTTGGTGGCAGCGAACAACGGGTCCTGCTACACTAACGAGATGTACGAAAAGGCGGAGCACGCCATGACGGAAAAGACGAGAAAGACGATGGAGGAATGTGCAACCGACATAAAACTGCCCACAGAAAGGAAATGGTCGCAACGATGTCAATACGAGAATGAAATACAGTGCTTGTCGGCGCAGATTGAGAGCATGAAATCGTCTGTGGTCAGTGACCAGGAGGTGGCGACCATTAAGGTAGAGCTGCTGGCGATGAAAGTAAAACAGAATTCGCTGGATCTGGACCTCACTAAGGCGACGATGGCAAAGGACGAGATGCAAAGGAAGGTGGCCAAGCAGGCCAAAATGATAGAGCAACTGAGGCGAGAGCACATCGACGAGAAGAAGAATGACAGCATCTGGGTCGGAATTAAGGATTTTATGAAGGAGTATGTACAGCCGTTGTTAGTCCCGACATTGCGTGTGGCTGGAGAAGTTGCACTGGCAATTATCCGGAAATGACATGAACAAGTAGAGACGACACCATACTTATTATAAAGCTATATAGGTAGTAGGGACGAGCTCGGTACAAAACATTGAAAGTGTGTATCTATGCTTGTGACAGTTACTTTTTCAACACTATCCTATATTCATTACAGGTAAAATGTATGTCATTAACAGTCTAACATAAAGTGCTAATGCTGGTGTCAAATGAAAGCCCTCGACAAACCAAACAACTTTTATTCTGAGACAAAAATTGATAGGGTCAACAGTTTTACCTCTAGAGGTCAGTAATGGTCAATAAATGGGCCAATAAGGGTCAAATTTAGCAAAAATCGCCATTTCCGTCTCTTCGTGGAGGTGCTGACGGTACTTCTGGAGCTGATCGTTACTATGTACTGTTATGTTATAGGTACAGGATATTTATAACAACAATCATTGTATGATCTAACTACATATTTAATCATCTAATCTCTCAGCAGAAGTGTATTGAACTGACCAGCAGTGGTCAGTCCCAGGTGATTTGTCAGATTACCCAGGCATATCATTACATCTTCCTCTTGAGGATGTGACATAACATGACAGTCAAATAGCACCTTCATCAACAGACAGTGGTCTAATCAAAGCACATTAACTTGATGTGTGTAGACTGGACAAGATTAGTCTGTTCTAATTACTCCCTACTGGTTTAAGTGCCATGCTAAATGTGGACCGGTGTCTCGTTAACACTTTATGTTGTTTGTAACCTTCACTGCTGGTTCAGCCAAGTCACTGTGAGCCTGGAATTCTTGTGTACATACTCGGTTTCTATAAAATACTGGACATAGTCAATTGTATCATATTTAGTGCAAATGCCCATCACTCTTTGTGTTACTTCGCGACCATACCTGGTTATGTACACATTAGGATCCTGTTTTTCGTGTGATGGCAGATGATTCGCATGAATTTGTGGCATAATGTGGTCATTTGCTAGGTCAATTGATTCACTTTCTGCATTTAAACTTGGCACCTTAATATCAGAATCTGAGGTATCATGGTCATGACTGGGAGCATTGGTCGCTAACAAAACCCGTCTGTTGCGCCTGTATTCCATACCATCAGGAACTCAAGCCCTGTATAACCGTTCCGCTGACCAATGACTACTGCTGGTTTCCAAGTTTTGTTAGGTTGTTGTATCCTAGCTGAATCACCTACATTTAAAGGCCTGAGCAGTTTTGCCTGTCTGTCATAGTACCCATTTTCTCTTTGTTTGCCGAGGCTGATTTTTGATGGATAAAGCTAAGCAAACCTTAAATGTTCTCCACCTGGAATAACTCCGCAAATGAAGTATCATTGAAGTGTTTTAATATCGGTAAAGTCGATACAGTACAGTAGGATGTGTTGCACGGTAAATGCGCTGTGGCATGGAATACACCATGGACGCGGCTCACCTTTGAGCATATACGAATACGTTAGTCGTGTATGTCCAATGCGCAATCGACTAAGGACAATTTCATCCCGGCGAACATGTCAGGAGTCCATTCGCCCAAAGTCGGTTTCACACCATGAAGTTGTGAACAGATCCCACCGGGTCTGCATTGTATCAGAGATGAATGAGTTAATGGATGATTTAAAATCATGATAGCAAACAGGAAAATTAGTCGGTAGCTCCAGGGCGGCCTTGGCAGCACTATCTGCCCTGTCATTGCCCTTGATACTAGTCATTGCCCTTGACTGGGGAGCCAACAGCAAATAATATCCTTGCCAGACGAAATTAAAAGATGGCGTAGCTCAATAATTTGGCGGATAAGTGGATGCTCAAGCTTCATGTTGTATAAAGCTTGTAGTGAAGATAATGAATCGTAAAATAAAATGAATTTCTTTCTCCAAGATATTTTCACAAATATCGAAGATTTATCTGGGAATCTGGATTGAAGATCTCCCCCGGCGACAGCTGCACCAGCAGCTACCCGGTCACCCAGTCCTTTGAGCCATCAGTGAAAAGCGGAGTGTATGTATTGTAACTGTCTTTAAATTCAAGAAAATGGATGGGTCAGTTGTTGTTTTCTTTCGTGTGCTGACTAAGATCGAAGATCACCTTGGGCTGCTCCAACTGCCACGGTGGAGTATCTGTGACAGTGCGTCTGTCGTGGAGAGAAGGTTCATTTGCCTCGGCATATAAGCTCTGTGCCTTAGATGTACGGAATGCTCCCATGCATAGTCTTAAGCCTTTATGATGTATTGGATCGAGAATCCGAAGATCGGATTTACTGGCAGATCCATATACAGTGCATCCGTAATCTAGTTTTGAGTGAACATGTGCGATGTAAATACGGTGCAGCACCTTTCGGTCTTTACCACAGAAGGCGGAACAGCTCGGGGAAGAAGGTTTTCTCCTGATGTTGGGAGGAGGGAGCGTAATTGTCTGCTTATACGCAATTGGGCTGGTGAATAACCTGTATGCAGGGGTGTGGTACTGTACTCCAGAAATGCAATTAGGCGATCTTTGTGATCTGCCTTAACCTTGGTCAGAATTATTTTACAAATCGGCATATATTTCTCAGCCAAACCATTAGACTGGTGGAAATGGGGGATTGAAGTCCCATGATGAAATTCCCACTCCCTGGCAAAGTTTGCGAACTCCTGTGAACTGTAGCAGGAACCATTATCAGAAACCAGTTTCTCACTGAGCCCCCCCCCCCCCCCCCCCCCTCCCCAGCGGGCATAAATTGCCTGTATCCGACTGATTACCGTAGTACTCTTTAGGTCTGGAAGATGCTTGACCTCGAAATATCTTGAGTAATAATCTACTACAATGAGGTAATGTTTGTTTGCCCAGGTGAACAGATCAGTGGCTGTGATTTGCCATGGATATTCTGGGATTTCATGGGACATTAGTGGCTCTTTTTTATGAGAATGCCTGGGTTCAAGACAAGTCTAACAATTCAGTACCACGTTTGTAATTTCTGCAGATATCCCAGGCCAGAAAATTACATCACGTGCACGTTTCAAACATTTCTCTGTACCCATGTGGCCTGTGTGAACTACTTCAAGCATGTTTGACCTCGGGGAATTCGGAATCACAATATTATGGCCTTTCAGGATTATTCCATCGACAATGGATAATTCATCCATGCAATTCCTAAAGGGTTGTATTTCACGGTGACATTTATCCGTGGATCTAAGCAATCTTGGAGAATAACCTCTTTGAGAACGATTATCTGGGGATCCAGATCAGTCTGAGACAATTTTTCCTGCATTTTCCTGTCACTAACAGGCAGACTTGACATAACCATGTTATACTGTAGGTCGATTCCTGCTGGAAAGGGTGTCGGCAACAGGTATTTCCTTACTGAACAACTGCTGGAGTTCAAGGTCATATCTCTGTAATCGCAACCATCATGCGCTGCAATCGAGCAGGTGCGGCACAAAGGGGCTTCTGGAAAATGGATATCAGGAACCAGTGATCGGTCTGCACATTGACCGCACCTCCATACACAAACTGGTGGAATCGCTCACAACCAAACACAATTGCACACGTCTCTTTCTCTAGGTACAGGGTATTTAGAACAACAATCAATGTATGAGCTAACTACTTATTTAATCATCGAATCTCTCAGTATGAGTGTATTGGTCAGCCCCAGCTGGTAACCTGATACTCCAGAGCGGTACATATCATGTGGGAAATGCTGTCAGATTACCCAGGCATATCACTACATGTACCATCAAAACAGTGCTAGATGGATCCTTGTCTTCATCAATGATCTTGAATCATTGCCACCGTCTGTCCTTGTAGAGCTTGAGGGGAAGGAAGCTAGACCATGAAATAGCTTCTCTGTATTTACAATAGTACGGAGCCCCACAGGGGACATGGATTATTTTTATTAATTTGTTCCCACGAAATAACAATTTGTTCCCTCAATTTAACAATTCGTTCCCTCGTTAATTAACAATTCGTTCCCACGATATAGCAATTCGTTCCCTCGAATTAACAATTTGTTCCCACGAAATAACAATTCGTTCCCTCGAATTGACAATTCGTTTCCCCGAAATAACAATTTGTTCCCTCAATTTAACAATTCATTCCCTTGAATTAACAATTAACAATTCGTTCCAACGAAATAACAATTGCTATATCGTAGTAACGAATTGTTATTTTGTGGGAACGAATTGTTAAATTGAGGGAACGCGTTGTTAATTCGTGTGAACGAATTGTTAAATTGAGGGAACGAATTGTTATTTCGTGGGAACGGTCTAATGAAAAAGAATTATACGTCCCCTGCGGGGCTCCGTACAATAGATCATGCGCATGAATTACAAAAAAATAATTGTCCTTTGTGAAATGGGTGCTGATCCCCATGTTCTTGTGGACGATTTACCTCATAACCAACATATGACACTGTAGAACTTCGCCCACATCATGCAGAAGGCAACTTTCTTAATGCATGCCCAGGATATGGCAGAATGTGTATTACAAGCGAGAAATCCATTCCTCTTGGAAATGTCCAATGAAAATGAGTTTTGCTGTCACTGCAGGGACGGGTGTGTTTGTCTACGACGCCATCAAAAGCAGTTCCAGAAATTGAAACACTTGGGCGCTCTCAGTACGACGATTATAAGACATCCGTATTGGGTGACCGAACACGGGACCGTCAGAAACCAATACAAAAAATGACATTGTTCAAACATGTCATGCAACACAGAATAGCAACCCAGAAAAGTCGGACTCACTTCAAAGATCAGACGTCGCTGTATTGTCAACTATTTGTTTCCGTACACGCACACGCCAACGATACTTGTAATTCTTGTTTGAACACTAGTCAGTAATACCGCCTCCTGCTACGAGGTGTAGTACAAATCGTCGAGGCTGTCAGAAAATTATATTCTCATTGCGACCGGATACACAGACGTACTGGTGCTCATCTTCTGCCACCTCTCCCGATTCCGTTCACGAATCCAACACTTGATATGTGGATTGCATTCGGTAGTGGAAAGCATAATAAAATGCAAGGTTTTGGCCAGGATCGCTGGCATGCATTGCCAATGTTCCACGACATCTTAGGTTGTGATACAACAAATGGACTGAATAACGGGGACACACGTATTTGGTGGAATAAATGAAAAAAAACACAGAAAATCTATTGAAAGTCGCACAGTTGCTGATACAGGCTTTGGAAGATGACTTCGCTGCCGTAGAGAGCTTCGTCTGCAGTCTGTACGACCAAACGTCCTTTATGTTCTGTCAAAGATGCCAGGATGTCCAACAAATTCCAACAACACAGGACACACTGCAGCTTCATATTCTTCGAGCTGTGTACCAGTCATTCTGTCGTGTTGCTGGGATTTAATTAAAACAAAACTCAACATCCATCTAAAACTTTTACTTATTAATTTAATTAATTTACAAGTTATTAAGTTATCTAATGTTTCTAAATAAATTTAACATTTATTGTAATTCCCTACTGCGCGTTGTGCGCGGCCGTCCCAAAATAAATGCTTTCATGGCACTGGCTAGATGACCTTGCATGTAGTGACCGACTGTTTAAGTGCCTATCCGATATGACTAGGCTAGCACGAACTTTTCTTGCCCGAGGACACACCCAATCGGCCATTCGCAAGCGTTTCAAGGTGGGCATGAACGCGGGGCCTTCTGGTCCGCAATCCGACGCTCTACCTGCTGAGCCAATCCGGCTATCCCCGCGGCTGTCCCAATGGACCAGCCTTTTATATGTTTGGTCAAACTGCTCCTACTCTGCTGATGATCAGCGCCATCTGAATACGTCATCAGCAACTGATAGTATCTAAGGGACTAGCGCGTATCAAGAATAGCACCCAATGGCATTGAAGTAGAATGATGCAATCCTTGGAATTTGGTAATTACATCAATTTGGGAACGTGTCATGGTCTATTGCGTCGCAAGAGAAACAGGTGGACAAACTGGTTCTCATTGGCAGTTAGTTATATGGCTTATGTTACTGTGGTAAAGTATCATCACCTCCTGCCTGCCAACAGGCTGGCACTCATTCAGGTGCGTTTTCAATACAACTAACAGATGTTAAGTGTTATTCCCATAAAAATACCTCGCAGTCGAAACACAGATGTTGTCATACATCACCCATGTGAGAATATTATACATCCCAAACTTAGCACATGCACGCGTGATGGAGGCTACAACACGCCAATGACATAACCGTACACCTATCTGTTATTGTTCTCAACATAATATTGCCATATAGTGTATATTGTATGATATGTCAATATTGGCTATGATATGTGAGAAATGTTACTCCTTTACACAGGCATTTCTGACCTTTACCACAGAAGCAACAGAAGTGAAGTTTATATTATTTTGACATTAAACATTATATTATTGTAAGCTACACTATATTGTAATCAATGAATGTAGATAAGTAACGTGATTGTTCCAGCATTAAAACCCCCACTACAACCCTAATGATTTACATTATGCTAACTTCCACTACTACATACCGTAAATGTTGACAATACAACATGCAACTCCTGCTAACCATGATTACCTTGTCAAGTATAACCTCGATTTCCCATCTTTAACCACTATATATATTTGCTCACATGCCACTTTACCATCATATTTGCTCACATGCCACTTTAAAACTATAAGATATTAGCTAGTTTTGTCTATACTATACCCTCCTGTACATATTTGGAACGGTCACGTTGCAGGTTCACCTTTATGATTGCTTACTGGTTTTGCGACTAGAGATGTAATTAGTGTGACAAATACCTCATGTGACAGTTATGATAGGCATAGATATAAAAATAATTATGACTGACACATGTTACACATGAGCAATTTACAAAATTTACCAAACACCAATCAATCAATCATATTGTATAACCTTACTTGGAGATTTTTGTCACATCTCTATATACATTGTGGATTTTACTGGGGTGTTTGTTTGGTTGGTTAATGGCTGGTTGACGTGTTTAATGAACTAAAAGATGAAACCGTAGATGACAGAATGTAACTATCCCTTTAATTACGGGATGTTGATGAATAGAATTAATATGTGCTATTTGTAGTCAAACAATATTTTGCATAAGCATAGCTAAATAAGTGGGTGGTGGTCGGGCGAATGAGACGGCGTAAATTAACGGTATCAAATAGTATTGCAAAAGCATAGATATAAAATAGAATTACATAAACACAGGACTCCTATATCCTACGTACAAAAAATAGACCGATTATATTATTCAATAATCTAAAACTACTGTCACAAATATTTTGATTAATTTTTGCTACATAAGCATAGCAAATTAAGTTGAAGCTGTGGTTAATCCTTGCTGACCGTAACGGTTGATGGACCATTTACCGACAATGAAGCACCAGATGAATCAAATCTCTTTATTACATAAGCAACACATAAGCATAGGACAATAAGCTAATGAATCCTCTTGCTGACCGTAGTCTTTCATAGACCGTTTACAACCTATAAATAAGTATTTTTATAGTATATGCACAGACATAAAGCTGTATAGCATGGGCACAGTACGGTGGTGTGGTGCCTATGCAAAACTATTGTAACCATTTTTTGGTTACACGGAAAAAAATATATTTGGTTACTGCATAAGCACCGCAAAATAAGTTGAAGCTTTAACATAATTTTGCTGAAAGTAAGGATTCATAGACCAGTGTCGACCAATAAAACACCTATTAAACTACTATAACCATATTTTGGTTACACGGATATAAAAGATTGTTTACTGCATAAGCATAGCAAAATATGTTGAAGCTGTAACATATATTTGCTGAAAGTAAGGATTCATAGACCAGTGTCGACCAATAAAACACCCATTAAACTTACTAATACACCCTATTTTTTTGGTTACACGGATATAAAAGATTGTTTACTGCATAAGCATAGCAAAATATGTTGAAGCTGTAACATATATTTGCTGATAGTAAGGTTTCATAGACCAGTTGCAACCAATAGAACACCATATGAATCATATTTATGTTTTGCATAAACACCACATAAGTATAACAAAATAGTTTAAAATGTAATAGATTTTTTTTACTGACCATAGTGGTTTGTAGACCGTTCACAACCTGTAAATCATTCCTTTTATTTCATAAGTACAAATAAAATATTTGGCATAAGCACAGCGCCGTGGAGTAGAACCTGCACAACTGTACATTGCTTAATTTATAAGAAAACTTTTAATAATGTTATGTTGTAAAATTATAACAGATCTCTCTAATTCATAGTCATACTTATATATAGGGATGTGATAATGTCCCAAGAGAGGTTTGTTATGTACATATATATGTGGTTGTCTGTGTGTTTGTATATAAGTGTATATACAAGTATATATACATATATATATATGTGTGTATGTGCATGTGTATGCTGGTATGCATGTATATATGTATTTTTATGGTGGTGAGTGATTATGTATATGAATTGTTGTTGTATTCATTTACAATACATAGTACCAGATGGTGTTAGAATGTAATATGCATAGTTAGAATATTACATACAAATATGAGATATATTTGATTTGGTTCGTGCCTGTTTATGAGTAGTTACCGTGATTACTGTAGATATTTCATGCACAAGGCATATCATTTGCACTGGCTGATAGTACATATATTTTTATTTTACCATATAACCATACATTATTGATTTGTAGATAATATATTTATGGCTATACACGCGTACCACATGGTACACTTACCACCCTGTTATGGAACAAAATGGCAAATAGTTAATAATACATTATCGATTCTTAGATATTATAGTTATGGCTGTGCACGCGTACCACATTAATATAAGGTACACTTATACACCTGTTATGAAACACAATGATATACAGTTAATAATTCATCTTTATGTATATTGGTTATATAGTAAATATTAAATTTAGTCGCATTGCATATATGTAGACAGTTTTATGTTATCATTTATAATATCAAGTTTCCTTAATACATGTGTTGGCATACACTTATTACACACATATTTGTTGTGTTATAACCCTTTCTAGGGTCGTATGGGCGGGCTGCATTTTTATATTAATCTATGTATTATGAGTTTACCATTATTGGTAGACCAGGGGACAACTTTATAGGGCTCGTCAAAAGCAGATACACTCATTGTCTTGTAGTAGTCTTGTTAAGTGCATAACATAGGGGTTTGACTTCACATCATGATGCAAAGGTCCCCTTTGGTATGGAAGTTCCTTAGGACCATAGAAAGTTTTTTATCCAAAGACACACGCTCTCATATTCAAGATGGCTGCCGGCGGCCATCTTGCAATTATGGCCGACGATATATAAGTTGAGATAAATTTCAATAAAATTTATGATTCCCATTTCTAATGTTGTATGCTAGCTTCTAGCACTCATGGAGGAATGCATATCAAATATAGTAGTTGTATCTCAATTCCAAGATGGCCGTAATGGGGAAAAATACATACAGTATACACGTTCAGCTAAATTTCAATAAAAGTAATGATTTACATTTTTTTCTGTTATATACAAGGTTCTAACGGTCATGGAGGAATGAATAGCTAATATAAAAGTTGTATGGCAAATTCAAAATGGCCGCCGATTTCCATATTGGTAAAATATTGCTGACAGCCATTTTGGAAATATATAAGTATAGCTAAATAGCGATAAAAGTAATGATTTAATTTTCTTCTATTATATTCAAGTTTTTAAGGTTCATGGAGGAATGAATATCTAATACATAAGCTTTATCTAAAATTCAAGATGTCCGCCGGTTGCCATATTGGTAAAAATTGCTGACAATATATGTATTTAATGAATTAATGTTGTAATGTCACTCTCCTCTTTGATATAGAATTACATATGTGTCATAGAACACTGAATAGCATAATTATTAAGTTGTATCTCGAATCTAAGATGGTCGTCATTTTTCAATTAAATTCGAGTTCGCTAAATGTTTGTCGTAGATGCTATTATAAACATATATTCCATCTGTAGACAGTTTTCACTTGAAATAAATGAACTGAGGTATATAATAGCATATGTAAACACAACTGAATCTAAAATCCAAGACGGCTGCCATCAATCATTCGGAAACAGATTAGGCATGTATATGTAGAAACACATACACATAAAATAGTAAATATTTACAGTTTGTAGATGTACTGTTTGGATCCGGTTGATTACACAAACTATTTCTTTCAGGCATTGTTCACTGTTAGAATGTATTCAAGCACCATTCGAAAGTAACACACAAAATTGACAACTTAGTAAAAGTTATGAAACTAAAATTAGATTGCATGTTGAAAACAATTGCAAGCCAGAAATATAGGCACTTGTAATGCAAAAGGCCTTTGAGAAAATGTAAAGGGAATGCCTCCTGCACATATACATACAGCTTAAAGCATTTGGCACTGACATTGTGAATGCTAACTTTAAGAAAAGTTACTGTCAGCAGTACAGATCAACAGACGACCGGAATGAATGACAACACAAATGTACACTACACCGTTCAGCATTGCTAACATATGCATATACCAAACACATATACTCTTATAATGTATGCGAATATGCAATGTATGCACTCTATGGTAATATAAATCATCACATACTAATAATTTATAAGCACATAGTGTAATGGTGTAGTACTTAGAATGCATATTATCTTATGCATGACATTTTGTCATGCAAGCATATTCGTGTTATGTTCTATCTATTCAGTATCTGTCTCGCAGAGGCAATATTAATTCAGAGAAACCCATTAATGATGATTGATGCACACCGTTCATCTGCTCAGTTATTTTTATGTCACTCATGTCAAAAAATGCATCATGTATCTGAAATACAAAGCATTGTTTTCAATTTTCATTTTACATTCCGCTCTTTTTCTTATTATATGTAGTTAAAATTAGTTTCAGCATAAATTCTGGGATATCATTTTTAATGCATTTCAGTTGTAAAAATGACTCAAGAAATTAGTTTATGGCATTCAACATAGCTAGAAAACTGTATTATAATAAGGCAAACGACACGCATCTTGCGAGCTATGAATTGGCCATTTATTTCAAAATGACGGACAACAGCCATCTTGGATTTGTACTAAACCTCCCATATTTTGACATTTATTCTTCTATGATACTTGAAAGAAATTTGAATTATAACTTTTAAATGAAATTTTGTAAACTTACATATTATCCGCCACATTTTCTAATATATCTTAAATTTGAGATACAACTTCTGTATTTTGCTATTCATTCTTCCATGACCGTTAAAAATGTGCATACAATAGATAGAACTGAGTCATAGAAAAAATCTAACTTGCATTCAAATTTAGCTAAACTTATACATCTTCGTCCATGTTTTCCAATATAGCCGATGGCGGCCATCTTGAATATGAGATACAACTTCCATATTTCGATAGTCATTCTTCCATTACCATTATAAACTTGCATACAACAGAAAACAATTAATTAATCTTGAATTGAAATTTAGCTAAACGACTATTTACTTTCGACCACATTTTCCAATATGGTCGTCGGCGGCCATCTTGGATTTGAGATACGACTTCTATATTTATTAATAATTCCGCCATGACTCTTAGAAGCTTGCATATAACAGATAAATTTGAATCTTAACTTTAAATGGAATTTAGCTAAGCTTACATATGATCGGCTATTTCTTTCCAATATGACCACCGACGGCCATCTTGAAAATGCATGATATAGCATGTGTCTTTGGATACAAATGTTTCTATGGTCCTTAGGTGCTTCCATACCAAAGGGGACCGTTGCATCATGATTTGAAGCCAATAGTCACTTAACAAGCCTACTATAGCTTTATGTAGCGTATATGTACTATCGCCGTATACCGGCTTAAAGTTAATATACGATTGTGCCGATGCTTGCTACGTTGACACAGGTCTGGTTGAGGTCCGAGACAATTAGTTAGCCGAACAAAATACAAACCTAACTCATCCGCAAATTCTTCCTTTCAAAAGCACATGTTGCTTTGGCTGGCAAGAGTGCGACGACAGGCTGATGCCCTTCTGGACTTCGCGTTACACGGCCACCGAAGCATTCAAACTGACTGTAAAATGTTGTCACAAAGACTGCACTGGATCCTGCTCTGGTAAACATAAATAGCATCTAGACTGCACACAAGAATGCTTGTGTCCCTGTCTGAAGTGATCCATATGCCAGAAAATCATGGCTAACCAAGGATATATGGTTAGGTAGGTCCGCGTGTCATTTGACACCATATACGACCATGTAGGTCAGTTTAGGATCAAAGATAAGACCAAGAAATTGCTGCTCCCGAACAACTGGGATGGTTTGTGTTCCCAGTTTAAGTTCGGGATCAGGGTGAAGACCGCGTCTTTGAAAAAAAATGAGGCTCAGTTGTAATTGCCACTCAATAGTTTGCATGTTCTTTGATGTGTAACAAAGAGTAACTGACAATATACTTCCATGCTTCACACCCATTTCCTGTTCGTGGGGATCGGAAAGGGTTGTACCGACTCGGACTTGGAATTGTCTGTCTTCAACACTTAGAAATAAAATCAGGGAGATGACCCTTCAGACCGAGATCATGAAGGTCCATAATCCCATACGTCCACGTTGTGTCATATGCCTTTTCTACGTAAAAAGTAAAAAGATACGGCCACTATATGCTCATTTTTAACAAAACCGTATCGAATGAATGCTTCGAGTCTAATCAGATTATCGGCAATGCGTATCTGGCGACGAAATCCCGACTGATATTCAAATGTTAGTCAATTGGATTCCAGAAACTTGATGTGGGTCGGTGTGATCCTTGCCCGGTTTGGGAACAGATATTATTGTGGCTTCACTCCATGAAGGCGGGAAGATACCTTGTTCCAAAATGGTATTACATATTTCAAGGAGGTTATCTAAAGAGTGTTCAGGTAAATGCTTTAGCAGTTGGTTGTGGATATCATCAGGGCCCGCTGATGTATCATGTGCTTTCTCGAGGGAAGCCTTTAATTCCCTCATAGAGAAAAAAGCGTTGTAGTGTTCTGAATTGTCTGAATTGAAAATTAGTTTGGTTTTCTCTTGCTCAGATTTCACCTTCAATAACTCCTCAGAATAGTTATTGGACGAGGAGTTCTTGGAGAAGGTGTCCGCTAATGTGTTTCCAATGTCTGCTAATAAAAAGAAAAATAGGGATTATAAACGATTTGATTATTATTATAAGGGTAATATATTCATATTGGCATACCAGCTTGGATTTCTGCTACAGGAATGTGCACACGTGTATGATTGCATACTAGTATGTAAGATATATAAATGGTTACATTATCCACAAGACCGGCCAATACTTATATACCAATGTGTTGTCTTTGGTGATTAAATGGCTATGATTTAATTATTAACAGATGGTCGCTACAAGTGGTAATATTATTACATTTATTAGTCATTTGGGACTTCTAATATTGCCACGAGTGTTTAATTACATGTCAAGGTTAGAAAAATAAAGAACGAACACAAGATTGGTATACATAAACCTTTTTTCATTACACAATATTGCACAATATGATTGTCATTGCAAGGTATTTTATATTTATATAAGACTTCTGTCATTAATATAAGTGTCTAATATTGCAAAGCTAGATAACACATTCAAACAATGCATTCGGTAAAAAACGCGTTGTTCAAACTATATATTGAGATCTGTACACTAATATACTTCAATTACACAATAATCTGAGTAATTATATGCAATTTGCGCAATATAAGGAAAACTTATTTTTTTTATATTTGTCGGCCATCTTTGATTTCTGCAATTGGCAGTTACCTAATTAGATTACTATGCTAATATCGTTAATAGTATACCTAACTTCAGTACTTTTATACCAATTTACTACGATCATAATCCGATGTGCAGTAAATACTTAATTATTACTCACCATGATAATATATCTATATTATGGCGGCCATTGAATTTCGATGTTGACCATTTATCTCGATAGGTCAAGTAAATTCACTTTGCACTCTTAAAGTATGTCAATAGCTCACGTGGACGCCACTATATTGAAGCGACCCAGCCAGCGAAGCATCGCTATACACACCTGTGTATCGCGTATTCCTCGTTTCGAAGTTATCACTCATTTTGGACAACAAAACATGTCTGTCATTTTGTGCACAGAACTTACCACGATCTCCGATGCATGCCTGGATGTTCACAATTGTCAATAGTTTATTATAGGCGTCTTCATACACCAGGAAACTTGTTTAGTTAGTTACAATTCACAATAGTTTGTTGACATTTCCTGTGTGTGTTGAACACGGCCGCCATTTTATACTGCGTAAACCTGTTTAAGCTCAGTTATTTCCGCCAAACCTCTCCGACCAATCAACGATGCGGGACAACTTTCACGTTTCGTTAAAATGGGAAAGTCCGGGAATCCGATTACACATTCCACCCAATCCACTGTGCGGAATAGGGTACAACTTTCACATATTGTCCGCTGATTCCAAATATGGTCCTCATTGTCCGAATGTTGTCCTCGGAGTCTTTACGAGCCAATCAAAGGGCTGGATTCGCGGACAACATTAGGACCGAAGGTTATAAATAGGAGTGAAATATGTCAGTTGTCGACTTTGTCCCGAGAGACGCAACTCGAGACGCAACTCGCGTCTCTGAACTCCCAAGGCCATGATAATGACAATATCCCATTACCCCACCCACTTTTCCCCCATTGCGATACGATTCCCGACTCAAATTTCGTCACCCCCTGCTGTGTGATTCCCCTCCCATCCCTGTTAGGTGAACCCCACTCCGTTGTCATGCGTTCTAGCTGTAGTGTGCCCCCCATTCAGCTAGTGCCATGATTTCCACCCCACCCCGCTTCGTGACCCCCGGCTGTGTGACACTCCCCCCACCTAGCGTATATTTCCCAACCCCAGCTTCGTGATTCCCGCTGTGCGACTCCCCCACCCAACATTTGTCCCAACCTCAGCTTCGTGATTCACGCTGTGTGATTCCCCCACCCAGTATTATTTTCCCACTCAAGCTGCGTGATTCCCGCTGTGTGACTTTCCCACCCAGTTTATTCCCACCCCAGCTTCGTGATTCCCGCTGTGAGACTTCCCCACCCAACATTAGTCAAACCCCAGCTTCGTGATTCCCGCTATGTGACTCCCCCACCCAGTATTATCTTCCCACCCAAGCTTCGTGATTCCCGCTGTGTGATTCCCCCACCCAGCATTAGTCCCAACCCCAGCTTCGTGATTCCCGCTATGTGACTCCCCACCCAGTATTATCTCCCCACACAAGCTTCGTGCTTCCCGCTGTGTGACTTCACCATCCAGCATTATTTTCAACCCCAGCTTCGTGCTTCCCGCTGTGTGACTCCCCCACCCAGCATTATTCCCAACCCCAGCCCCGCGATTCCCGTCTAGGTCTGAGCGTGTACGCTTTAGAAAATAGTTGCTCGTGTCCAGTCGCTCCCATAGTCGCCTATGTTAGTTAGTCTCGACTCGCATACATATACTACGATTACTAACTGTTTATTTATATAGTCCTGTGTACATCCCGGTACCATTATTGTTACCATGAAATGTCACCCTCATACAGTTGTAGGTGTTGCATAATATTGTGTTTTATGTCTTAGCAAAATATCAGGTATTAATACTGAATTCGCTACTGTCGTTCTTTCATTGCCAAGTAGCTAGTTATTCCCATTTTCATATCCCGATTCACAAGGGCCCGCTACCAACCCCCTGCGTGAACAGGAAACTATTAGTCTAGAGGAATAATGCTCATTTTTACCCTAACCCAAAAGTATCGGTTAAAGTTTTTTTCTTTGCTGATTATTGTTGGGGAGATCATGTGGAATGAGATCCCAGGTGATGTGGAGTTGTCACCCTTGGGCGTTTTGAGAAATTCAAGATGGCCGCCATAGGTCAACCAAATCGAGGAATGTTCATATGCATTTGGAAAATATTGATTTAAATGGCGTTGGTTTGATATGCTTGTATCTATAATGCCAGTTACATGTCTTGAATACTGTAGATAGATACAGTGAGGACATTGTAAGTCATTCTCAAATTCAAGATGGCCACCAACATCTCATAATTTAAGGAATTACTAACAGTTGAATTTAATAGAAATGTAATAATGGGCTAAAATTATATTATATACAGTGTTCCCGTAGATAATGTAGTTGTCTGCATATTTTAAACATACTTAGACTAAGATGGCCGCCATGCATATGCATCATCAGGTAAATATGATAGGCGCTAAACAACTTGACACTTGAGTATCCACCGGTATACTTTGACATTGTCAGGTCACAAAGACAGGCGATAGAACAAATAACTGGTTAAAGTTAAATAACATTTTAATAATACGAACAACAGTGTAATTATGTGATCGTGACTCGAGTTATGGATTAGTAAAGACCATTATTGTTTGCCCTACATTCTCAACCAACGAATACACTGCATTTTGCGTCTGAATTAATTATTGTGACCGTTTTCCCCAATATCTATTACATTTAATCATTTAAATAAAATCTGTATATTACGGAGTGTTAAACATCACGCATCATGTGAGGAAATTGACGAAATTTTCATACCAAATGCGGAATACCATTCATCGACTTTTGACATCATTCATTTTGTAAATATATTTTTGTGCAATAAAGCACACGCATTTAGGTACAAAATCGCATTGCTTGTCACAAATATCCGATGTGGTCCAGACATCCGGCCAATGAGTGTACGCACCACTGTTCTGGCAGCCAATCAAATGGTACTAAAGAAGGCTGTGTTTAACATAACTATTACATGTAGACTCCGCTCAGCCTGAGTACTGACCCATGCTGACCAGTGCATGCACTGTGTGTCATTCAGTCTATGGATCAATATGTATTCTTCAAGTAAACAGCATTCATATCATGTTGTATGCTGACAGGTTTCATCGGTCATATTATACTGCATATAGTTGTTAGAATGTTTATGCTTGAAACCGAAATATGTAGTATTTGCTGTATCCTATGAGACTCGACCCAATCAAGTTGGCTTGCCATATTTGCGACAGTCATATGGAGTCAATATTGTGTAATACTCATTCACAATTATCTTTCGCGCTTTCTTTTGTTAGTTTACTGAAACAAATGTCTGGAAGGAACAAAATTGAGAGCATGACAGGCACGCGTGTGAGCAACCGCATTTCGTCGACAAACATGGTGACTTTGACACACAGAAACATCTGATCAGCTTTAGGATGTCCATGGGTGCTACTGGTGTTCTATCCGGTATTGTGATAGGATTCCAGGAATCATCTTCATGTGACCAATTAAAGTCGACAGGATCAATTTGTGGAGGGTCTGCATCCAGTGAGTGCCGCCATAAACACACCTGCAAGTGTGCTCGCTTCAGGTTTTCGGAATATGCTGCATTAGTTGGTTGCAGAGATTTAAGTTTCAGTGCTGATGCCATGCTTCGCCCCACCTTTCTGGACCACATCATTACAAGAGCATCTGTGGTAGAACTGCACTGTGGAAGCTCATAGCATTCGAGCTTAAACGGTGTCACGTCTTCACGAACATGGTCAATATGCACTATGGCTACTCCGAGATTTGCCAGCGTGTATTTTTCACTTTTAATGCTGATATCTTTCCGATCCCAAAGAAACAGTCAACCGTGTCACACCCTGTTAGCCCATGCATACTGAGAAGATGTGGAACAATGTCACGATGCTTGTGATTCATTAATGCCAATTACATCGCGTCGGTGCCGCCATTATGACATGACCAGACAAGTCACCGGAATGATAGATATGAAGAAGCAGAATAAATATGTCCGTGTCGTCAGTAACGATGAGCGAGGATCTGGCACTGATGTAAGAAGCTTGTTGTACAATCAGTGAGAACAACGTTGTTGACTTCAATTGGTACAGGTCAACTTGAGAGTAGTGTTGATGATGTGTCTGATTTTTCAGGATATCATTACATATCAGCTCAATCAGTTGGCCCTTATTATTTGTGATTGTCAAAACCACTTTCTGTGGTGGCAAACGAGTTGATGGCATAATATTAAATATTCGAGTTCTTCAAATTTGATTTGGATTTGGCTTCTCTGTGATGTCCCTTCACATCGAACATTGATGGATGATATGGCACCAGTTCATAAGAGAGAATCTCATCTATACCAATGCCATGATAACTGGACTGTAACCCCATTGCCCTAGCATATACAATTTCTGTATCCAATATCTGTTCATCATCAACACTGATGTGCTTTCGAGAGACGGCCAATGTGGAATCTTCTGGTGAAAACAAACTGACAAATTAGTCCGAGTGACGCAGTTTTGTCAACATTAACTGTTTTAATGTCACGACCTTGCCACTCTTGATATTTACAGTTCCAACATTCTATGTATGCCGAGATTGGTCAAGGGGTCGATGGAAATATTGTGTTTTGAAGTATACCGCGAAACACAGTTTCTATAAAAGGACATTTGAAAATTCTCATCTGCGTTCGGTTGTATTTCCAATTGTACAATTTGAGTCCGTCTCCGTATATCTTGCTGGAATTTAGTATGGAATGTATTTGTGCGGGTCCAGTATTAGTGGAGCACGGGTCACTTTGTTGAAATTCTACGCCATACCGAAACTTGAATATACATCCTTCAGACATTATTAAATTCATATAGTGAAGTTCCTGATGCTGTAGTTCAACGTCAGTGTATGTGTCTCATGGAAGGAGATATGCTAAATGTATCACTGCACATAATTCAGTTGACCATCTTGAATGTCTAAATGTGCTGGAATATACACAGGTCATGTTTTTATATACCAGTTACGTTATTCCGATCCGGAAATAGAAACCGTGAGTCATATTATATTAGCATCCGTCTACAGGAAAACGTAATGGTTGTATTGTATATGGCAGCCATCTTGGGGTTTTAAAGGTATATTTCTGTTTAAGGGACACAACATCAGGCTTACAAAGTATTTAGATATGCAAGTGAAAAGTTTTATCAATTCATATGCCAGTTTGTGTAGTATATATCGATGATAAACAATTTTGCGCAATGCTCTATGTATATGGCGGCCATTTTGGATTTTTAATATGCTTGAATTTATTTCAAATGCACAGCAAGCATCATTATATACACTCACATATCAAAGTGCAATATTATTTAACATTTACTGTCCATTTTCTGTAAACTGAACTATGATTTCTCAATTTTATTGATATATGGCGGCCATCTTTGATTTCTCAAAATGCCCAAGGGTGAAAACTCCACATCACCCGGGATATTATTACACATGCCCTAACCAACAATGATCAGCAAAGAAAAAAAATTTAACTGAACATTTTGAGTCACCCGCCGATTCCTCCAGACTATATGGTTTAAACCGTATTCCTGAAGGCAGACACAACGAAGGGACGTTACAATATGGCACAATATAATTGTTTGGCGGCCATTCTGGATTTATGCAAATTTCTCAAAAAGCTCAAGGATGACAGAGTGTCATCAGTCGGATTCTTGATGTGGATGGTTTTGGGCAAGCAAAATCGCC
Organism: Conchocele bisecta; assembly: GCA_029237695.1. Lineage (NCBI taxonomy): Eukaryota > Metazoa > Mollusca > Bivalvia > Lucinida > Thyasiridae > Conchocele > Conchocele bisecta. The sequence continues at coordinate 137,073,106 of CM055267.1, read as the reverse complement.
AATAAAAAACTATGTTATTCAAAACAAGGGTAAGCTCCAAGCGACCGGACTATATGGTCATATGGTCATATCATGTATCAAGTCGAATATCGCAAATAGACGATCGCTCTTGACAATTTTATGTCGAATCTGATGATCCACGATGACCGCCAAAATGTATTTCTTACAGCACTTTTCCAACGTCTTCTTCCAAACTACTGGGCCGATGTTGACCAAACTTCACAGGAATTGTATATGCGTTACTTTGTTGCAGAATTGTTAAAATTGAGGTTTTCGCATAATCCACGATGGATGTAGAAAAGTATGTCCATCGTTAAAAATCTTCTCATGAACCGCAGACAGATTTTAATGAAATTTGGAAGGAATTATTGATAATAGAGGCTCTTTCAGATTATTAAACCGGGGTTATTAATGGGCGGGTTCCCGGCGGGCGTGGCGTGCGTGCGTGCGTGCGTGCGTGCGTGCGTGCGTGCGTGCGTGCGTGCGTGCGTGCGTAGCAGATAGGGGGTGGGTTCAAATATGTGGGTGAAAATTCACATTTGACCAAGATGGCCGCCGAAATGTCAAAAGTCATCTCTTTTATGAGAGATTTCAAACGTCTTGTTCTCACAAACCGCTTTGCCGATGCTGGCCAAATTTCAGTTATGATCAGTGTGTGAAGCTTTTTCAGATATGTTAAAGTGAAGGTTGTCGTCACATAGCCCAATATGACTACTGTCTAAAAATAAGTTAAATTCTTAAAAAGTCTTCTGATGAAAAACCAGATCGATTTTGACGAAACTTGGCATGAATTATATATATTCGATGCTCTTTCAGAATTGTTAAAATGGTGGCCCCCGGATAATACATTGGTGGGGCTCGGGTGGTGGACTTGGTCAAACTTCATTTTTCTCCAAATGATTGTCATGTCATAATTCAAATTGAACTTATACGCGAGGCGATCGGTCTAGTGCAATTGTTGTCAGGTGAGCGACTCTGGGCCCATTTGGGCCTCTTGTTTGACGTTACCCATTTCTAATGACGCAACGTAAACGACTCCGCATTCTGTTCAACGAACAACGTATGGGTCGTTGCCTAGGGGTTAGAGCACGTGACTTCTGTCAAAGCATGTTGTACATTATTCTAAAGTGCTGTCAAAGCTTGTTTTTGATGATAAAATGGAAACTAGAAAATAAGCAGCAGACGACACAAAACTATAGATAGCGGTGTAAGGGTTAAAGTTTGTGCTTGATGCTCTTGTTTGCGGTTACATCAAGTATGCAGATGTGACTGGAAAAATGGGTCTTAATCCCTTACGGTACACGGCTATCTTAATGTTGTCAAACCATGTTTTTATTGAGACATAAGGAAAGTTATAAAGCAACAGCAGACGGCAATTGGTGTGTGTACATGTAGCTGTCTAAGGGTTAATGGTTTCACGTCCAGTGTAGCTCCAGATCAGCATATGCATCCGCACATTCTGATCAGGGTATGCACTGTACGTCACTGCATAAGACTTTTCCTCTTATAGGTTGATTTCAGACTTTTTTTCAGGATTTTAAATTTGATACATTTGCAGATGGTTAGTCTCCTACCTAAGGTTTATAGCAAGCAATATATATCTCTATCAGGCAACAGGAGTGTGCTACTTGATCAGGAGCCACACGTGCTACAAATCCCATAAGCCCCATTTATTTAGTCACTGCGACATATCAGGACGAATCGAGTTTGACGAGGCACCATGTAACGGCACAGAACGTTCGTCCGTTCGTCCGTTCGTCCATCCCATTTGCGTTAACGTTTATGGGTAACCATTATCTCTGCAAACGGTAAGTCGGAGTGACCTCAAACTTCATATACATGTACTTCCTTATCATCATCATTCATATTTACATTCCATACCACACACATGCGGCCCTATGTTCAAGGTCAAATTGAAATATTAGCATTAAAGTTTTTAAATGCACGCTATCTCTGCAACCATAATTCAGGTTGATTTGAAACTTCATATACTTCTTTTTCACCATCCATATATTACTTCTATAGCCCACCCATGCAGCTTCAATGACCAAGGTCAAGAACAAATTACTTTGAAGTTTGCGTGAAAGTATTTTTTTAAATACATATATTTGCGTTAACGTTTTTTTAAATACACAATATAATAATTTATATATCTGCAATTGTATATCAAATTGACATGAAACTTCATATACTTCTTTACCATCAGCCATATTTTCATTCTATAGCCCACCCGTACGGTTTTCATGCCAAATGGCTTGGACAATATTTGGTTGTCAGACCAGGCGGCGGCCGGGGGTATCCGTGAGCCCCTGCTTACTTGCTCTCGTTATAGATTTCAAACCAGGGGCGTCTAAACAGGTCCGGCAGGTCCGACGACTGCCGGATCAATACGTTTAGCATACACGTATTTGTAATTCATGTATAAAAAAACGGAATGTAATATTTCTCATTTCTCATCAAAAGTGTATGTTGTTACCACTCAGTTGAACCGTCTCGGCGAGACGGTTCAACTGAGTGGTAACAACATACACTTTGGTGGAAACCGGTGGCACCCAGTAGATTCGCCGGACCAATCATATGCTGCTTCCGGCGCCCCTCCTTTTCATATTTGTTAAAATGATGGTCGTCGCATAATCCGAGACGGTCGCCGTAGAAAAGTAGGTCAAACTCTTAATAAAAGCTTCTCACGAACCGCCAAACCGATTTCGACGAAACTTGGCATGAATGATCGATAGTCAATGCTCTTTCAGATGTGTTAAAATGATGACACCAGGGTCAAAAATGGGCGTTTTCAAATAATTTTGAAAAATTGTGGACAGGTTTTCAACATTTGTTTTCTTAGTTACATAGTTGCATCATTTCCAAGCTATGTGGCCAGGTTTTGAAGTCAATTTCCAATTTTATTGCGTTTTTCGACCGTCATCGTCACTCCCCAGCTCCTTTTCTCCCACGTTCAATTACATGTACCTTAGGAATATAATTTATTTTTTCGCAATAAAATCGGTATTGGATGGAAATACATCAATTTTTGGGAGGAGGGTGACCGTTTTTTATTATTGATGAAAAGTATTTACGCTTAAATATTGTATCGAGAGAATGTGTTTAATGGCCAAACGTTCGTCGGCAGCAAAACCTGGAACAGACATTAGCCTGCTGTCTTATTGCGAAAAATCAATGTTCCTATGGGGATTTAACATGGCGCAAAAAGGAGGTCGATGGTGAGCCGAAACCTAGCTATATAGCTTGGAAATGACGTAACAATGAAAACAAAAGTTAGATTTTGAAAATCGGTCCAGAAATTCCAAAGTTATTCCCAAAAAAAACTATGTTAGCCCTCATGTTAAAGGTACATGCCTGCTCAGTAGGCACACAATGTTCTTTATATCAGAGACACCATCAGACATCATCCGAGACATTTTCAGGCAAAATAAACATTCATTCACCATTACCCCACGTATGGATTGTCATTAGTATACATTTTATATCGGACGTAACTTTCCACACTGATATCAGGGGCGACAACCGTGTTTCCTTAAAATGTTAACTGACATTGCTATTTATACTCTGTATTTATTTTTTGATGTGCAATTATCATACTTTATAATCTGTTGAAAATATTATTTTTTCAGGTGAAGCATTTAATTAGTATACATAATTAAAAACGCATTGATTATCAAAAGTGGGAGTACAAATATACTCACAGCAATATGAAAATACGAATTGATTTTCAAAATTTGAAAATCAATTCGTATTGTCACATTGCTGTGAGTATTTTGGACTTCCACTGAATTTGAAATTCAAATTAAGTAGAGAAAATACTGTAATAAAGTTGACAATTTACTTAGTTGAACATGCTTTTTGCAGCTCAAATATGTGAATTTTTAAATTTGTTTAATTTGTTTATCATTTGTTCTCTAAAACTTGGGGTTTATTGTTCTTCAGCTACAAAACTTATTTGGATCTCTGTATTATATACCTACCCATGAACTACATAGCTATACATGTCTATGGAATGCCCTTACTGCCTCGTCATACTTCCAGCGGTCAGCAAATAATATAAACGTGTGTGTATATAACATAAAGACGTTCATACATAATACAATGGCGTTCGTACACAATATAAAGAAGTTAGCAAATAATAACACAAAGTCGGCAAATAATATAAAAGTGTGTGTATATAATATAAAGACGTGTGTAAACAATACAAAGACGTTCGTACACACTATAAAGACGTTAGCAAATGCTAACACAAAGTCGGCAAATAATATATACATGTAGATGTGTGTATAAAATATCACGCTGATAATACAGGACATCACCGCTGGAAGTATGACGAGGCAGTAAAGGCATTCCATAGGTATGGAATGCCTTTACTGCCTCGTCATACTTCCAGCGGTGATGTCCTATATTATCAGCGTGACATTTTATACAAACATCTATATATTATTTGCCGGCTTTGCGTTAGCATTTGCTAACGTCTTTATAGTGTGTACGAACGTCTTTGTATTGTTTACACACGTCTTTATATTATATACACACACCTTTATATTATTTGCCGACTTTGTGTTATTATTTGCTAACTTCTTTATATTGTTTACAAACGTCTTTATATTATATACACACACCTTAATATTATTTGCCGACTTTGTGTTATTATTTGCTAACTTCTTTATAGTGTGTACGAACGCCATTGTATTATGTATGAACGTCTTTATGTTATATACACACACGTTTATATTATTTGCTCACATTGTGTTATTACTTGATAACGTCTTTATATTGTGTAGGGCCGTCTTTGTATTGTGTACGAACGTCTTTATATTATATACACACACCTTTGTATTATATGCCGACTTTGCATCTTTATATTGTGTACACACGTCTTTATGTTGTTTCGTTTCGTCGTTATGTTTCGTTTCGTCGTTATGGGTCATATTCAGCGGGGAGAATTTGTCTGTACACCGGCTACGTCAAGATAAGCAAACACTAAATGGTGCGAAATCGTCCAGGGGTATAGGTTATAACACACCAAATAGTGTTTGTGGAGCCCGCTTGCGGAAATCGAGGCATAGTGATCACAATGACGTCCGTCCGTCCGTGCGTCCGTGCGTCCGTCCGAAAGCTGCGTTAATTTTTTTAAATACCTTATATCTCTGCAACAGTAAGTCAGATTTTCTTGACACTTCGTATGACTATTGGTCATCATCCATATATTTCTGTGTTCCACTCATGCGGCGCCTGTGTCCCAAGATCAATGTCAAATGACTTAGAAGTTCGCGTTAAAGTCTTTGTCCAAATTTGCGTTAAATTTTTAACATACCTAGAATCTCTGTAACCGTAAGTCAGATTTGTTTGAGACTTCGTATGCTTATTGGTCATCATGCGACCCCTGTTCCCAATGTCAAGGTTAAAAGACTTAGAAGTTGGCATTAAAGTTTTTGTCAAAATTTGCATTCAAGTTTTCAGGTACCTACTATCTGTGTAGCCGTAAGTCATATTTGTTTGAGACTTAGTATGCTTATTGGTCATCATGCGGCCCCTGTGCCCAAGGTCAAGGGTAAAAGACTTAGAAGTTTTGCATTAAAATCTTTGTCAAAAGTTGCATTAATGTTTTTGTCAAAATTTGCATTAAAGTTTTGAGGTACCTACTTTCTCTGTAACCGTAAGTCGGGTTAGCTTGAAACTGTATATGCATGCTTATTAGTCATCATTCTTATATTAATTCTCTGTCCCATGCATGCAGCCACTGTGCCCAAGGTCAATGTCAACTGAATTAGAAGTTCACCTTGTTTGTAAGGCAAAAATGTTAAAAGTTTGTTTTCATCAACCGCTACACCGATTGTGATAATATTTGGCAACAATGTACGTCTATGGATGGTGCTTTGTTTTGCATACGACTCAAGTCAGACCGCCCAAGATCAAGGAGGACTTGATTCTTTTTATATTTTTATCAAGGCGGTCAGCGAGGGGATTAGCTTCGTTTAACAATGCCAGTTCTTGTTTTTCAATGTATCTGTTGCTACATTATATATATCTTACTCTGACATCACCAGATACTTAGGTGGGCTCGACATGCAGGCCGCGGCCATCTGGTACTATATAATCTAACAGAAACGTATCCAACTTTCACTATTCGTATAGATGTTGTGGGACCTACTTGCTAATGACCTGCAGCCAGTCCGTACTGGTTCAGCATGAATTAAACAATAGTCTCACTTACTCCTGGAAAGATAAATCCAACCTCGCCATGTCCCCCAATATTGTTTACATTTTTTGGCCACGGAAACTATGTTTACGTCACGTCACCAACTGTGTGTATGACCTCAAAACACACGCACTATGTTGTTTGTTTATACTGGGCTACTTTTGCATGACCACTTGCCGATTATGCACCATTTAGTATTCTCTAACCTATAGGAAAAAGCAATGGTGGTGGCCCACCTGAAGTAACAGGTGTACAGACAAATTCTCCCCGCTGAATATAACCCATAATAACGATGACTGACATAACGACGAAACGAAACAACATAACGACGTTTGTACACAATATAAAGACGTTAGGAAATAATACCACAAAGTCAGCATATCACCAGATCACATAAAGGTGTGTGTATATAATATAAAGACGTTCGTAAACAATTCAACTAAGTTCGTACACAATATAAAGACGTTATATGAGCAATATGAGCAAATAATATAAAGGTGTGTGTATATAATATAAAGACGTTCGTAAGCAATACAAATACGTTCGTACACAATATAAAGACGTTAGCACATAATAACACAATGTGAGCAAATGCTATAAAGGTGTGTGTACATAATATAAAGACGTTAGCAAATAATAACACAATGTGAGCAAATAATATAACGATGTGTGTATATAATATAAAGACGTCCGTAAAGAATACAAACACGTTCGTACACAATACGAACTAAGATTGTTACTGATCCTACTGCTTTTGGGAGGGGGCCAAGTGATTCTGGTGTGGCGAGGACCTGGCATCAGATCAGGATTATTCTGATTTCAGGGCTGAATATATTTTTATTTTTTTTATTGTAAATATTCAGTTCTGATTTTCGGATCCCCCCCATTTGTACATGTACTTGAACATGTACTTGTACAGGTAATATATGGGGTTTAGTAATAAACCCATTGACCCGGCCTTAACTGACCTTAGCTGTTGATAGGCCGTTAAACCCCAACAAACAAACAAATAACGATCCATATGTGTTGCTACATGTAGAAGCATGACGGGCGTTTCATTGATTGTATGGCGTTCAGTGCACATCCTGATCAGCCGTTGCGCATGCAAAGGCTGATCTGGATTTACACTGGTCGCAAACAGATAAGCCCCATTTCTCCAGTCACAGCCAGATATATGTTGTTTGTTATCTGAGTAAAATTTCAATGAACCAGGCAACTATTTGTTTTGTATCTGGTAACCTGACCGAATAGGTACTGACTGATAACATACTGTTGTATCTGATACAACCATCTGGGTTACAAGGAAGTGAAAACTGACGTTCCATTCGTCGGAAACAATCCATTGGTCGGAAACAAGTCCACGTTCTGTCCATATAATACGACGTCATATGTGGTCATTTTTTAGCATAAAATGTTACCTGATAAATAGAATACCAGGCTACTGTCTTTTGATATTAAGTTTATCAGGTTCGGCTGGGCAACGGCAGGAATTCCTGGGCAAGCCTCGGAAATCCTATGCGTTTCCTAGCATTGTCTGATAACTTTGATGTCAAACGACGCTAGCCTGGTATTCTCTATTTATCTGTTAGTCCAAAGGTGTTTCTGTCTGACATTTTGTGTATTCCGTTTCACTTTGCAGGGATCCCATGTTAGTCGCCATAGTATATATTTTGGCCACCGGCTGGTTAAACGGCCCTTACTACCAGTGTGACTAGCATAGATCCTGATCATCATTTTATAAGCATGTCGGGTCAACAACTGTGTATTCAATGACATTTATATGGCAATGACTGGAGAAATGGGACTTTTGCGACCAGTGTAGATCTAGAACAGCCTGTGCATCCGCACTGTTTCATCAGGATCTGCAATGTTGTTTGTAAAATCGGCTACTGATTAGCCTGCGTGGGTATTGAGGCCTACGTAAAATCGGCTACTGATCAGCCTGCGTGTGTATTGAGGCCTACGTAGGCCTCAATACCCACGCAGGCTGATCAGCAGCCGATTTTACAAACAAAAAAATACTACTGTTTGTACCATGTTTTCCTGCTGACTTGCCTTTTGGCGATTAAACACATTATATCAAAAATACATCGGAAGCTTTTGCATACATATTAAAAAAGTCATCCCCATTTGTCAAATATTGGTTTTATCCAGAAAATATATTTTTCTATGGGATATTAGTATGGGTATAAAGTTGAGTTTTTAAAGATAATTTTGGAACGTATGGACCCATTTTGAAATCTAACTTTTGTTAAGCACCGATACATCATTTTCCAGTTATATCGTACTGTTTTTTTCTTCAATATTTTCGTTTCTCCAACCTCCTGGGTTGCTCCGAAACCGATGTTGGCAAATAAACTAATTGATGTATTCACTTGTATTAAACTGCACAAATGTAGCTGTGCGTGGAGAAATGGGTCGTATACGGTAGGTTTTGCGACCAGTGCAGTCCAGGTCAGACTGTTTGGATGTTAGGATCCTTTCAAGATCTGCGCTGTTCGCCATTCCATTTCCGAAACATCGGTCATTTTTCTAACAAGAAATATAGATCGTCATCAGGCTTCCGGAGTGTGCTATATGATTCCTACGTTGGACACAACTCATATAAGCCCCATTCTCCAGTCACAGCCAAGTATACTATCTGGTAAACTCTGTTATCTCCAGTCCACTTTGAGAATGTGTACAGGTAGTTGTAAACTCTTAGTACGTTTTTACGTACAGTGGAAGCTGTCTAAACCGGACACCAATACAATCTCATTTTTGATGAGTTTCTTGGTCATTTATCTCAGGTGATTATGTCTGACCGGAATCGCATAGCACACAACTATGGGTCAGAATGATCAAATGCCTGATTTACAGTGAAACCTCTCTAAGCCGGACACCCTGGGGAACTCCCAGGGTGTCCGGTTTAGAGAGGTTTCACTGTACAATAAATGATGTACAATGTACGCAGTTTAGTCAAACATGCACTAGACCGATAAACTGCCATGTATGTATGAGGTCAAGTTGAAAGATAAATGTTTATGATATTTGACGTTGCTATTTCTGATATGTGGCTGTTACTGGAAAAATGTGGCTTATGGGTTTTGTGACCATTGTAGATCCAGATCAGCCTGTGTATCCGCAATGTCTGATCGGGATATGCACTGTTCGCCATTCCATTAATTAAACACTGATCATGCATCTAGAAAGCAGTATAGATAATTATCATTCCACTTGAGTGGGTGGCGTACGTCTTTGGCTTATATGATTAATGTGATTATTCGTAATCCTATTATTTTTAGGGGAAGGGGCCAAATGGATTTGGTGTCGTGTAGACCTGTCACCAGGTCGGGTTTTTTAATTTCAGTGCTATATATATTTTTTTCTATGCAAACATTCCGTTCTGATTGAGGGATCCCTCCCCTCCCCCGCAGCAGGTTGAATACGGGATCGAACCAATTGGCCCGTCTTTAAATGACATTAGCTGTTGATATGCCGTTAAACACCAACACACAAACAAACATTCCACTTGAGTGTGCTATTTCATCAGGAGCTATACTGCTCACAAATCGCATAAGCCCAATTTTTAGCTCATGTGAGCTATTGTTACCTCAATGTGTCAATCCGTCGTCCGTGAACATTTTCTCCTCAGTAACCATTGGGCATATAGTCGCAAAACTTCATTGTCATCGTCCTTAGGTAGGGGGATTACACAATTGTTAAAATGACGTCATTACGTAATCCAAGATGGCCGCCGTCTAAAAGTAGCACACATTCTTCAAAAATCTTCTTCTCAAGAACCGCCAACCGGATTTCGACAACACTTGGTAGTAATGATCGATGTACAATGCTCTTTCAAAGTTGTTAAAATGGTGACCCCGGGGTCAAAAATGGGCGTGGCCCGTGGGGTCAAATTGGGGTAAAATTTTATTTTTGACCGAATATGGTCATGTCATATATCAAATCGAAGGTATCAACGAGGCGATCACTCTGGCGCATTATTTTGTCGAAATCGGATGGTTATGCCATCCAAGATGGCCGCCGAAAGGTCAATATGTCGTTCTTTTATTAGAGATTTCAAAATTATTCTTCACATGAACAGCTTGGCCCATGGTAGCCAAACTTAAAAGTTATGGTCCATGGGTGAAGCCTTTTCAGATTTGTTACAATGGAGGTCATCGCTAATCCAAGATGGCCGTCGTCTAAAAATAGCATAAATTCTTAAAAAATATTATTCTCATGAACCGCTAGCCGGATTTCGACGAAACTTGGTAGGAATTATCGATGTACAATGCTCTTTCAAAGTTGTTAAAATGGTGACCTCAGGGTCAAAAATGATCGTGGTCCGTGTGGTCAAATTTGGTCTTGTATATATCAAATCGAAGGTATCAAAGGGGCGATCGCTGTGGTACATTTTTTTTGTCGACATTGGATGGTCACGTCATCCAAGATGGCCGCCGAAAGGGCAAAAGTTCGTTCTTTTAATAAAGATTTCAAAATATTGGCCAAACTTGACGGTAATGGTTATTGGGTCAAGCCTTTTCATTTTTGTTTAAATGGTGGTCATCGCGAAATCAAAAATGGCCGCTGTTGAAAAGTAGGTAGAACTGCCAGGCCGATTTTTACGAAACTTGGCATGAAAGATAGTTAACGCTGGTTCAGATTCCTTCAAATGGTGGACCCCGGGTCAAAAATGGACGGGGCAGGAGGGGTCAAGTAGGGGTCAAATGTCACATTTGACCGAATATGGTCATGTCGAAATCGAAGGTATCGACGAGATGGTCACTCTGGAGCTTTTTTCTGTCGAAATCAGGTAATTACGTCATTCGAGATGGCCGCCGAGAGGTCAAAAGGTCGTTCTTTCAATATATATTACAAACGTGTTATTCTCGTGAACCACTTGGCCAATATTGGCCAAACTTCACAGTAATGTTCAGTGGGTCAAGCCTTTTCATTTTTGTTAAAATGATGGTCATCGTGAAATCCAAGATGGCCGCCGTTGAAAAGTAGGTAAAATTCTCAAAAAATCTTCTTCTTACGAACCGCCAGGCCGATTTCGACGAAGCTTGATATGAATGATCGATAGTTACCGATGTGTTAGATTCCTTCAAATGGTGGCCCCAGGGTCAAAAATGGGCGGTGCAGGAGGGGTCAAGTAGGGGTCAAATGTCACATTTGACCGGATATGGTCATGTCATATATCAAATCGAAGGTATCGACGAGATGGTCACTCTGGAGCTTTTTTCTGTCGAAATCAGGTAATTACGTCATTCGAGATGGCCGCCGAGAGGTCAAAAGGTCGTTCTTTCAATATATATTACAAATGTGTTCTTCTCGTGAACCACTTGGCCAATATTGGCCAAACTTCACAGTAATGGTCAGTGGGTCAAGCATTTTCATTTTTGTTAAAATGATGGTCATCGCGAAATCCAAGATGGCCGCCGTTGAAAAGTAGTTAAAATTCTCAAAAAATATTTTTCTTATGAACCGCCAGGCCGATTTCGACGAAGCTTGATATGAATGATCGATAGTTACCGATGTGTTAGATTCCTTCAAATGGTGGCGCCAGGGTCAAAAATGGGCGGGGCAGGAGGGGTCAAGTAAGGGTCAAATTTCACATTTGACCAAACATGGTATGGATCACTGAGGTCACAAGGATCACAAGGATCACTGAGGAACATTTTTTTTGTCGAAAGCAGATGATTACATCATCCAAGATGGCCGCCGAAAGGTCAAATGGTCTTTCTTTTATTAGAGATTTCAAACGTCATCTTCGTACAAACCGCTTGGCCATTGGTAGCAAACTTCGCAGTTATGGTCCATTGGTAAAGCCTTTTCAGTTTTGTTAAAATGACGGTCATCGTTAATCCAAGATGGCGGCCGTCTAAAAAATCTTCTTCTCACGAACCATCAAACAGATTTCTACGAAACTTGGCAGAAATTATCGAACGTACAATGATTTTTCAAATTTGTTAAAATGGTGACCCCTGGGTCAAAAATAGTGTCAAATAGTGGTCAAATTTCATTTTTGACGGAATATGGTCTTATAATATATCAAATCAAAAGTATTGATGAGACCATCGCTGTGCTGCTGTTTTCATCGAATCGGATAATTACATAATCCAAGATGGCCGCCGAAAGGTCAAAAGGTCGTTATTTTATTAGAGATTTCAAATGTCTTCTTCATACAAACTGCTTGGCCATTGGTGGCCAAACCTGGCAGTTATGGTTCATTGGTAAAGCCTTTTCAGTTTTATTAAAATAGCGGTCGTCGTTAATCCAACATGGCCGCCGTCTAAAAATAGCATACATTCTTAAAAAATCTTCTCACGAACCACCAGACCGATTTCGACGAAACTTGACAGGAATGATCGATGTTCAATGCTTTTTCAAAGCTGTTAAAATGGTGACCTCTGGGTCAAAAATGGGCATGGCCCGGGGGGTCAAATAGGGGTCAATTTCTTTACGGAATATGGTTATATAAGACATAAAATCTAAGGATTGCAATTAAAAGTAGGCTGGAAGCATCCTGTTGTGTTCTCCCAACATCTCGAAGTTGTGTAAGATATATCTGTACATATAGCGAGACAACCTACCTTTGTGACTTCTCAAGTTTGTCGCATTGACATGTTGTGCCTGTCATGGGCTTATTTTGATGTATATGTAGTGACAACTTTACATACCAGTATTTGCTTGATGTTTGTGACATTGCACAGGTGATCGATATAGGGCCATCATAGCCCTCTTGTTCCAGTGGCAGCCGCAGATATTTCAAACACAGCATGTAGTCCTGGCCCTTCCATAGAGACCCGTGTATACAGTTCCATTAGCATAGACGTTGACAGTTGATTCCAATATGGGATATCCCCAACCCCCCCTCCCCCCATCCACTCCAGTGTCCAGAATCTTCTATGTGGATTTCTGAAATCCATAGCATGAGCCGGTGGTATATAACTTTTGATAGGACCGTAGTAGTTGGATGGTGTCTGTTTTGTGATTTTCAAGCATGCCCAATACAGATGTGCCTTTTGTTTTTAGCTCACCTGTGCCGAAGGCTCCATTGAGCTATTGTTACCTCTTTTCGCCCGTCCATCAACACTTTTCCGACCTCTTCTGAACCGCTGGACCGATGATCAAACTTCACGGGGATTGTCTATGCGTTACTCATTTTCATGTTTATTAAATGGACACCGTCGAATATCCAAGACGGCCGACATACAAAATTAAGTCAAATTCTTAAAAAATCTTCTCACAAACTGGTAGAACGATTTCGGCGAAACTTGGCAAGAATGATGAATAGTTGATGCTCTTTCAGCTTTGTTAAAATTGTGACACCGAGGTCAAGTAGGGTTCAATTAATTATTTGACCGAATATGGTTATATAGGTATCACGTTGAATGTCCCGACTAGACGATCGATCTTGAGAATTTTATGTCGAAATCTGATGAAACGTCATCCACGATAACCGCCAAAATATAATTCGTTTACAGCACTTTTCCAACGTCTTCTTCCAAACTACTGGGCCGATGTTGACCAAACTTCACAGGAATTGTATATGCGTTACTTTGTTGCAGATTTGATAAAATTTAGGGCTTCGCTTAATCCACGATGGAGGTAAAAAAGAAGGTAAATCGTTAAAAATCTTCTCATGAACCACCAGACCGATTATATGGGTGAAAATTCACATTTGACCAAGATGGTCGCCGAAAGGTCAAAAGTCATCTCTTTTATGAGAGATTTCAAACGTCTTGTTCTAACAAACCGCTTGGCCGATGCTGCCCAAATTTCACAGTTATGGTCATTGTCTGAAGCTTTTTCAGATATGTTAAGATGAAGATTGTCGTCACATAATCCAATATGACTGCTGTCTAAAACAATAGCTTACATTCTGAAAACATTTTCTGATGAACAGCCAGATCGATTTTGACGAAACTTGGCATGAATGATAGATATTCGATGCTCTTTCAGAATTGTTAAAATGGTGGCCCCCCTTGGATTAAACATTGGTGGGGCTCGGGTGGTGGATTTGGTCAAATTTCATTTTTATCCAAATTATTGT
>CM055267.1:136944658-137058360 GCA_029237695.1 Conchocele bisecta | reverse complement strand
CTGTATTGATTAATAAGTCCATTTTCAGAATTTGAAATAATTACTAGCGAAAAATGTTCATTTTTGTAAAAAAAAGCAAAGAATAAAAAACAAACAATGATGTGGGGGGCCAATTTTCAGGTTTGCGCAATGGACCGGCAAATATGACCAACTTCCGCTTAGACGAAAAACCATGAAAAACAGTAGTTGCCCTACCAACTTACTTTATATGCACAGCTCAGGCTTTAGCCAATCAAACTGCTTGATTTTGCAAGAATTAGCGCACGCGGGTTGATGTGTGAACTTGACCGTGAAGCACGAATTTTACGCGACAATACCGTAGTTCTCGAACCGGAAGTTACCGTCGGTGGGTACCAAGTTTCGGCTACCTATTTATAAATAAAACTTAATCTGGCCTCAGTTAAAACCTCCTCGCAATGGAGCACGCTCTACATAAGAGCGCCGTCTGATTGTGAGAGGTTTGTGCACTGTATAAAACGAGACATTTTAATTCGCCCTACTGTTCTAAAGCCAAATCGCTGGCCAGTATCGGGTCTCCGCTTTAATTTTAATACATTATTACAATCCAATAAGTTTATTACATTAGCCAAATTTAGATGGACCTACCCGATCGACCAGGAAATGGAAAATTCAATACTCGGGGTGGAGAGACTGCATTATAACCATGGCTGGTTTTTTAATAAAGTAATGTTAATTGTTTCATATATTGGATGTTTCAAGGAACTAAATGGTTGCGGTCAACTAGCGCTTCATTGCATTGTGTTTAACCGCGGCATGGTCATGCTTATTATCGTTGCAGGTGTCTGCAGTTTTCTGTTGAACGTGGGGGTGAGCTACGGTTGTGTTTCTGGACGGAAGTTGATGTCCGACGCGGAAGATCATGAAACGGTTAACAGGACTGCGTGGATGGCAAATTACGACGAAAGTAAGTTACTAGTAATCCCTTTAGACAGTTCGCTATCTTTATTTTTTGTCGTCTGCTGTTTAATTTTCTATTTTCCATTGTTATCATGGTAAAAACATGCTTTGACAGCACTTTAGAATTAACATTTAACAAAAATGCGTTTGGACAAGCCACATTTAGTAATCATTTCCACTGGAAAATGTTTCTGAAGTGCTTTGTCAAATTTAAACCAATGTTTTTGTATTTGAGAAATAAGGCAATGTACAAAAAATTAAAAGACAAACATGGCAGAACGACAAATTGATTGTGAGTAGCGGTCTAAAGGTTAAGATGAAAGGGAAAAACGGGTAGAGAATACGTAATCATTGTGTAATTCTGGACCGTCGAACGACGGTCCACGTGGTCGCTTACCGTATTAATACGTCGCCTGTAATGAGGCTCAAAGCAAACTTTAATTATGCCTTCAATAAATGTTCCTAGGGTTGTTGCATTAGTCAATTTTCAACATACCGGTGGTACGAAAAGTGTAAAACCGTGACGCCTGCTTCACCACTCAGCACGCAATTTTATTAAGAGGGAAATAGTGGGAATTATCTCCCCATCGAAAAACAATACCGCCCATCGCTAACTCGCCTCCGGAGATACGTGTATTTGTCTTCATTAGGAGAGATAATCCAATATTCCCCTCAACAAAGGGGCAGTAGTAATTATCAAAATCATAACATGTCCGATCTTACCAAGGTAATAAATCATTGTCATAATTGGAATATAAATCGATTTCTTATTTTTTTATTTTTTTGTCGCCTGCCTGTTTTAATTTTCCATTTTTATCATCAAAAAGAAATCAGTTGGACAGCACTTTTAGAATAATTTACCTTTTGTACAGGTCGATTATAATGGACATTTACCTGTTGTCCAAATAGAGAAATGTAATATTTTCTGAATTACAAACCAAAGAGACCAGCAAATTGACACAATCCTGTACAATGCGGCACAAAACACCTTCTACAAACCTGGGGGCCGTTTCACTAAACTTCGTAACGACTAAAAAATGTGTTTCGTAAAGTGTAAATTTTAGGATTCGTTCTGGAAAGAATTCAATTCAATGTGATTTACATTTTTTATAGAGCAATAGCCTATTATGGATCAATAAAATGTAAATCCAATAATTGTTTACAAGGAAAAACGTTGGTTATTTTGAAAATTTTGTACAGGGACTAAACATAAGTTTGCAACTTACGAACAATTTTAGTTCTTACTAGTTTAGTGTAAACGGACCCCCTGAGTGGTGACCGCCGCTGCGTAACTAGTTATAGAATGTCAACGTGGACATCAGTCAAAAAAATTGTCTAGTAAGATCCCATGTATGTGTCTCGATACAGGCTATGTGTGATAGGGTTGTTTAGATGAAACATTTTGATTACATTGCAAAATCATATTATTGTGCAGATACGATTAATCATGTATGGTGCATTTAATCGCATGATGGGTTCTATGAATGTGTGTGGGCTTCTACACGTGGTAACACATGAGCTTGTGTAATGTAATACAACTAGTTTGTGAATGCTTGTAAATTTGAATAAATTCAGTGATTCGTGGTGGAAAAATGTTTGCACAGACATTGTGTAATTAGTGGTGTCCTACTGATGTATGAGTTTTGTAACTCGGCATCAACTTTGGGAATTAAACAATACGGTAAATATGGAGTAATTAACTTGGCTGTATTGTGTATGTTATAATAGTATGTAGGTAAAATATGCTAAAATACTGCTGTATTGTTTTGTTAGTTATAATGTTATGTTAGGTAAATATGCTAAATAACTGCTGTATTGTGTAAAGTTATATGTATGTTAGGTAAATATGATATACTGCTGTATTAGTGTAGGTTATATGGTAATGTAGGTTAAATATGCTATACTGCTGGTATTGTGTAGTTATTTTATGTATTGTAAAAGGTAAATTATGATATACTGCTGGTATTGTGTAGTTATTATGTATGTAGGTAAAGATATGACTATAACTGCTTGTATTGTGTAAGTTATATGTATGTAGGTAAATATGCTATACTGGCTGTAAATTGTGTAGTTATATGTATGTAGATAAATATGTATATATAGCTGTAATTGGTAGCGTTAGGTTTTATGTTATGTAGGTAAATATGAATATACTGCTGTATTGTGTCGTTTATATGTTATGTAGGTAAATATGATATACCTGCTGTATTGTGTAGTTAATTATGTATGTAGGTAAACATATGCTAATACTGCGTGTTTTGTGTAGTTTATATGTATGTAGGTTAAGATATGTATAAACTGCTGTATTGTGTAGTTATATGTTATGTAGGTAAATATGCTATACTGCTGTCTTGTGTAGTTATATGTAATGTATGGTTAAAAAATGTCTATACTGCTGAAAAACGGGATGGGCGAGGCCTCTAACCGAGCACAATCCCGTTTTCCGGTGCCGTGGCCAGATATTTTTTGTTCCCATTCACGGCACTAACCTACTATTATATTTATCCCGTCAACACCTACAAATGGCGCTAAAATGCAAAACAATAACCCCAGCCACCGCACATGTTCATACGCAGTGATTAGGTCGTATTGACAAGGATATCAAACATGTTTCACGGCACCGTGTTTCACGGCGCAACCGCACTGTGTTGACGGGATAAAATACAATTAATATGTTCAACAATTCTGCAAAAACCAGGAACCCACTTTTCGGACGTTTCGGCACAAGTGTCGCGAATATCGCGAATGTGAACTGACTAAAGGACAGTCGCCTGTGTGTATTAAGAAGTTGTCAATGGGAGACAACTCTGTAACTAATATTTTAATAATTTACCCTGTTTATGAGAGTTCTGATCAGATTATCCATACTTATTTATGATATTGTCATTATTGATATTTGTAATGAGTTTGGTTAAGTTTGCTATGCATTTATCCGTTAATAGTATAATTTCTAAATAGTAATCTTAATTCGCCATAAGTTTTAATAATTGCCGGTCATTATATAGCGTATAAAGAAAATACCTTTTGACCGATAATTCGTCAATACTGTAAATACGAATTCTTTCTCCCATTCTTGGGAAACGGCATGCATCCTAGAGCCTGTGCCGCTGTTAAATATAAGCTAAAGAAAGAAAGAAAGGCTTGGGACAAACAATTATTATAATGGATTACTAATTCGGTTTAAATCGATTCCATGGATTACACACGTGCCTGTGAATTATTCAAAGTATATTAAAACTATCGGATTAGTTAAAGCGCCAAGTCAAATTTGTAGACTTTTCAAGTGTCGGAGTTTAAGTGGATATCAAAGATTCTGATCGATAACTGGCGGGAATTGCCTTGCCGGTATTGATGTCAACTGTCTAATTTGTTCTCATTCAAGTGTAGGATTTGTTAATACTAAGTATATGATTTGTTCGCATTTCAAGAGCAGGATTAAGAAATATCAAAGCGTCTTATTGAAACCTGGCATGGATTGCCTTTCTGGTTATTCAGTTAAGCTCAACAAACGACTGAGAGAAATAGGAATTACATTAAACAAACAAATTAGAATAGTAGGTTAGTGCCGTGAATGGGGAAAAATATCTGGCGCGGCACGGAAACGGGATGTGCTCGGCAGAGCCTCGCCCATCCCGTTTCCTGAGCCTTGTCAGATATTTTTTCCCATTCACGGCACTAACCTACTATTCTCTATTTCTCTAGCCAGGGTGACTTTATTGTCTTTATTTTGTTGTTTCTGTCTGTGTCGATAAACTTCACATTTTGCAACAATTGGCCTTTTATCTGTTGCGTCGCCTATTCTGTAGCCCAGTGTATTTACTGTCAAACCCGATGTCTTAGATTTTAATGTCGTTGAGTTTATTAATGGCTGAATCGTTTTCTACGTTTTGCGTCAAACATTCACGAAGGGTTTGCTCAAAATGTGCACGTTCATATCTCTGTTGCGGAATCCACAAATAATAATAAATTCTCCTGCCTCGACCTGCACTGTGTTTTGAGAAGTTGTTCATTTATATCCCGAGCATACTGCCGTAAACTATCATTGTCCGCTCTCTACGGAGCCCCGCAGGGGACGTAGAATTATTTTTTAAATAAATTATTTTATTAATTTCTTCCCACGATATAACAATTCGTTCTCTCAATTTAACAATTCGTTCCCACGAAATAACAATTAGTTATATCGTGGGAACGAATTGTTAATTCGAGGGAACGAATTGTTATATCGTGGGAACGAATTGTTATTTCGAGGGAAAGAATTGTTAAATTGAGGGAACGAATTGTTATTTCGTGAGAACGAATTAATGAAAAAATATACATGTCCCCTGCTGGGCTCCGTAGTTCTCAGCTTTACATTGGTATTCCTCCGCTCATATAACTCATCACTTTTGTTTTCATTTGAAATGATAGAACTTATCAGCAATATCGGACACCGATTGATGTTTCAACATCACCGACTTTTCTTGTATTTTGTGAATTTAATTTTTATTTTTTCCAACGTCAATTTTCATATACATGTATATAAATTTTACTATCTGCCACAGCTCTGTTCAAAACCACTGAGCCATGTGTACATCAGGGGCCCGTTTCACTAAACTTCGTACGACTAAAATGTTCGTAAGTGCAAATTTAGGATCGTCTGGAAATTTCAATTCATGTATTTAAATTTATTGAGCATAGGCTGCATATTCAGCCTATGCTCAATAAATGTAAATCCAGTAATTGTTTACAAGAAAACATTGTTAATGTGAAATTTACAGACTATGCACTTACGAACATTTTAATCGTAGGAGGTTTAGTGAAACGGGCCCCTGTTGCAGGAGAGCGTACATGTCATGTTAAATTGACATGGAATATTGTTCACTGTTATTGTTCACCGTGTTTACATGTTGGTTTCTTGGGAATTGGTGGCTTATTTCAATATTTCCAGCATACTGGGTGGGACCGTACTGCAATCCATGACATTTTGAGCATGCTGGGTTTGCTGCACATGGTTGATTGTAGCTGCACGTTTTCCGATTTATAGGCAAAATGTTGTACTATATCTAAGTCCCTACCTGGGGTTTGACAGTATAGGAAGCCTAGTTAGCTTATGTAATGTAATGTAATTAGAGTTATGTACTCACAACTACGTTGAGTGTACCTGGAAGTTAATTATAATTCAAATGATCCGTGTACGATACGTTTCTTATCGCATGTCAACAGTATTTGAGTGACCTGTCATGTTCATGTCCATATTGGAATTTACATGCATAGGCACTTTGTGGAATGAACGATAAATGCCTCTTGTAAGTCAAACTTATATTACTCTGATAGTAAATATCTACAAGGTAGGACACTCGCCATCTTTTCGAGCAACGGAAGTGGTACTAGTGTACTGGTTCCCGGCTCACTAATTCATTAATTGTAACGCTCGCGAAAGCGGGACCCTGCTGGTCCGCCTTCGTGCGCGTTACAATTAATGAATTAGCGAGCCGGGTCCCAATGTAAATAAACCACTTCCGTTGGTTGAAACGATCCCGAGTGTCCTACCATCTAGATATGTAATATCAGAATAAAATTGGGTACGATTTAAAGAGGCTTGTCTCGTTCATACCACAGAGTGCCTGTGTTTACATGTTGACCAGTAGCTGACACATTTCGATTTTTACCTTTTGTTCGCTTGGTTTCTGTCGTTGTTCTTGAGAGATTGCTTCCTGCACTGGAGGATGGAGGGATGGATGGATGGATGGATAATTATATGGATTGGTTCCTGTTTGTACGACATCATGTCCAGGAATATCGCACACCATCAATGATAAAACAATTCCGTCCAATAAACACTCCAGAATATGTCCAATCTAATAATATCACTGATAATCTTTAAGAAATGTTCGCCATGTTTTTACAGCCTCGGTTTGGTTACAGATGGCCCGCTTTGCTTCGCATCACAACTCCATTGCGCCAACGGTACGTGTATGTCACGTGCTAAATTACAAAATGGCGCCAACGTCTGTGGGGATAACTCGGACGAAGATATTACAATGGAACCTCTCTGAACCAGACACCCTGGGAGGTCCCAAGCACAATGGAACCTCCCTAAACCGGACACCCTGGGAGTTCCCCAGCACAGTGGAACCTCCCAAAACCAGACACCCTGGGAGTTCCCCAGCACATTGGAACCTCTCTAAACCAGACACCCTGGGAGTTCCTCAGCACAGTGAAACCTCTCTAAACCAGACACCATGGGAGTTCCCCAGCACAGTGGAACCTCTCTAAGCCAGACACCCTATGAGGTCCCCAGCACAACGGAACCTCCCTAAACCTGACACCCTGGGAGGTCCTCAACACAGTGGAACCTCTCTAAACCAGACACCCTGGGAGTTCCCCAGCACAATGGAACCTCTCTAAACCAGACACCCTGGGAGTTCCCCAGCACAGTGGAACCTCCTTAAACCAGACACCCTGGGAGTTCCCCAGCACAGTGGAACCTCCCTAAACCAGACACCCTGGGAGGTCCCCAGCACAGTGGAACCTCTCTAAACCAGACACCCTGGGAGGTCCCCAGCAAAGTGTAACCTCCCTAAATCAGACACCATGTGACGTCCCACGCACAGTGGAAGACCCCTAAACCAGACACCATGGGAGGTCCCCAGCACAGTGGAACCTCCCTAAACCAGACACCCTGGGAGGTCCCCAGCACAGTGGAACCTCTCTAAAGCAGACACCCTGGGAGGTCCCCAGCACAGTGGAACCTCTCTAAACCAGACACCCTGGGAGGTCCCCATCACAATGGAACCTCTCTAAACAAGACACCCTGGGAGGTCCCCAGCACAGTGGAACCTCCCTAAACCACACATCCTGGGGGGTCCCCAGCACAATGAAGCCTCCCTAAACCAGACACCCTGGGAGGTCCCCAGCGCAGTGAAACCTCCCTAAACCAGACACCCTGTGAGGTCCCCAGCACAATGGAACCTTCCTAAACCACACACCCTGTGAGTTCCACAGAGTGGCTAGTTTAGAGAGTTCCCACTGCGTTTGTGTTTGTAAATGTGAAACAGACGAAAATCATTACATCAATTTACATGTGGTTGTGACTGGAGGAATGGGCTTTATGGGATGTATGATCAGTGTAGCTCCTGATCAAACAGCACACTCGTGTAGACTTATAACGATCTAGATTGCTTGTTAGCTTGATAACGGGTGTTTCATTGATGGAATGGCGAACAGTGCAGATCCTGATCAGACTGTGCGGATGCAAAGCCTGATCTGGATCTACACTGGTCGCACAAGATGTGAAGCGTGATAACGATCTATATTGCTTTTTAGAAGCATGCCGGGTGTTTCATTGATGCCATGGCGAACAGTGTATATCCTGATCTGGATCTACACTGGTCGTAAAACCCATAATACCCATTTCTCCAGACACAGCCACAAATTCGACAGATACACAAAATCTGAAAAAATGTGTACACACACTATAAAAGAAATAGTATTTATTTCGCGATAATTCAGTGATGTTCATCCTATATGTGTTGTTCTGCAGCGTTAGGTCATCCTATATGTGTTCTACAGCGGTATGTCCATCCTATATTTATTTGTCAACAGCGTTATGTTACTTATATGTGTTGTTCGACAGCGTTATGCATCCTATATGTGTTCTACAGCGTTATGTCATCCCTATGTGTTTGTTACAGCGTATGACATCCTATAGTGTTGTTCTACAGCGTTATGTCATCCTATATGTGTTGTTTCTACTAGCAGTATTGTCATCCTATATGTGTTGTTCTACAGCGTTATGTCATCCTATATGTGTTGTGCACGCGCTATGTCCATCCATATGTGTTGGTCTACAGCGTTTATGTCATCCTATATGTTTGTTCTACAGCTTATGTCATTCTATATGTGTTGTTTCTACGTATGTCATCAATATGTGTTGTTCTACAGTGTATCTATATGTGTTGTTCTACAGCGTATGTCATCCTATGTATTATGTATCTACATGTCTCATATATGTGTTGTTCTACAGCGGTATGTCATACTATTATGTGTTGGTTCTACAGCGTTATGTCATCTATATGTGTTGTTCTACAGCGGTATGTCATCCTATATGTGTTGGTCTACAGCGTTTAGTCATCCTATATGTGTTGGTTCTACAGCGTTATGTCATCCTATATGTTGGTTGGTCTACAGCGTTATGTCATCCTATATGTGTTGGTTCTACAGCGGTATGTCATCCTATATGTGTTGTTCTACAGCGGTATGTCTATATGTGTTGTTCTACAGCGTTAGTCATCCTATATGTGTTGGTTCTACTTAGCGGTATGTCATCCTATATGTGTTGTTCTACAGCGTTATGTCATCCTATATGTGTTGGTCTACAGCGGTATGTCATCCTATATGTGTTGGTCTACAGCGTTATGTCATCCTATATGTGTTGTTATGCAGCGGTATGTCATCCTAAATGTGTTGTTCTACAGCGTTATGTCATCCTATATGTGTTGGTCTACAGCGGTATGTCATCCTATATGTGTTGGTCTACAGCGTTATGTGGCAACACATGTACAAAGTATACAAGGGAGGATATGGGAGAAAAGATGCACCCACGTGCAAATCATAGCCGTAAATCTTACTACTGTCCGTTCCACGTTTTTTGTTTTATTTGTAGACGAATTTTCAAAATCTAACTTTTGTTTCTTAGTTACATCATTTCCAAGTTATCTCGCCAGGTTTCGAAGTCAATTTCCAATTGTTGACGTTTTTCCACCCTCCAGGACACTTAACTCACCAGCTCCATGTACAATTCCCATAGGAAAATCTTTTTTTACGCAATAATATCAATATTTCATGGAATTTCACCAAATAAATTTTTTGGGGAGGGTGAATATTTTGTTATGGATGTAAAAGTACTTATATTTTCCAGATTAATATGTTTAATTGCCAAAACTGCGTAGGCAGCAAAACGTGGAACAGACAGTATGATTCACACATAGGGCCAAGTAATCTGGTGTAATAAAAGTGCCTGGTGCGGGATCAGGACATTTTCCTTAATAGTCAGTGTCAGAAAGTGAAAAAACATGCATTGCTGAAATTTTGCTCTAGTCTTGAATTGTGTGTTTATTTTCATTCTGTGACACTGTATAATTATGACCGTGCTCTTGAATGGACAAAGCACTCATACTAATCGATAAAAACATGCATAACGTGAATACTACTGTCTGTTTCACGAAACCTGCCCACATTTTACTGCAATATAAACAATGCAAATTAAAACGATACATTTTTCGATAATATAAATTGTTATCAAATTTAAGAATGAGCATTTTTATATTTCGTGAAATTTTGTCAAATATTGATTTTAATACGAACAAGAGTGCCGCCAGTCACAAAATACGCCCGTCGAAGATGTGCCAGATAGCGAATATGCAGAAATGTGAAGCTGTCACCAAGGCAAGAAACATTAATGATAATTTGAAACTCTATATCATTATTTCTTCCTATCGTTGAGTTAAACATGTATACTAATTTACGTAGAGATGTGTAAAGTAGAAAGTATATAGAATTGGATACAAAAATGTAGAAAAAATGGCTTAGTTAAAAAGGTGATATTTTTGTTAAACAATATTTTTTCGGCATAAAAACACCAAGGTGCACGTCTTCAATATGTGTAGAAGACGTGTGTATAGTCTTAGATCGATTGACTGAACGCATTCAGAGGAGTTGTGTACACAAACTCTGTACCATATATAGAATTGAATACAAAAATGTAGAATAAAAAAATGGCCAAGTTAAAAAGGTGATATTTTTGTTTAAAAAAATATTTTTTCGGCATAAAAACACCAAGGTGCACATCTTCAATATGTGTAGAAGACGTCTTAATAGTTTCAGATCGATCGATGGACGGCTTCAGAGATGTTGTGGATACAAACGATGTACCCTATATAGAATTGTATACAAAAATGTAGAAAAAATGGCTAAGTTAAAAAGGTGATATTTTTGTTCAGAAATATTTTTCGGCATGAAAACACCAAGATGCACATCTTCAATATGTGTAGAAGACGTGTGTATGGTTTCAGATCGATCGACTGAACGGTTTCAGAGGAATTGTGTACACAAACTCTGTACCCTATATAGAATTGTATACAAACATGTAGAAAACATGGCTAAATTAAAAAGGTGATAATTTTGTTAAAAAATATTTTTTTCGGCATAAAACCATCAAGGTGCACTTCTTCTATATGTATAGACGACGTGTGTGTAGTTTCAGATCGATCGACTGAACGGTTTCAGATAGGTTGTGTACACAAACGCTGTACCCTATATAGAATTGTATACACAAATGTAGAAAACATGGCTAGCTCAAAAAGGTGATAATTTTGTTAAAACAAGAATTTTCGGCATAAAAACACCAAGGTGCACATCTTCAATATGTGTAGCAGCCGTGTGTTTAGTTTCAGATCGATCGACTGAACGGTTTCAGAGGAGTTGTGTGTACACAAACTATGCACCTTTTCTGTTCGCCGCCCACCCCGCGGTAAAATATAATACGTACCGTTTTTTTAAAAACGGTCGTATACAAATTAGTTCTCTATGGGAATTTAACATGGGGAATAAGAGGTGGAGAACCTGGAGAATGAGTCGAGAAACAAAACATTTTGGAAATTGATTCTGAAACGTAGCTATATAGCTTGGAAATGATCCAACTAAGAAAACAAAAGTTACATTTTGAAAATCGGTCCACTATTTCTGAAATGTCCCCATGTTAAATCTTCACTAAGATGTCTATGGGGATTTAACATGTGTAAATTGTTTTTTCGCAATAAAATCAATATTGGACCAAATTCCACGAAATAAAAAGTAGGATCATTCATAATTGTTGCTATAATTTAATATTATGGACAAAACTATTGTTTTTACTTTTTTTATATAGCCGTACAATTTGAGCAGGTTTCGTGAAACGGACAGTAATCGCTTGTATATTATTCTTCCAGTGGTGTTGCCATGCCTGCCGCCGCAGTTTTCGTGCCTGTCGGTGCCGGGCCAGTGTATAAACATGTCCCAAGTCCAGGACGGACATCCGCACTGTGACGACGCCTCCGACGAAGGTAAACATCCGGGTTTAAAGATGGGGTCCCGTACATCAGGATGTACTGTAGGGGTTATCTTTTATTGTTTCAACCATTAGATGTGTCATTAATATACACACATTAGATGTGTCATTAATATACACACATTAGATGTGTCATTAATATACACACATTAGATGTGTCATTAATATACACACATTAGATGTGTCATTAATATACACACATTAGATGTGTCATTAACATACACACATTAGATGTGTCATTAATATACACACATTAGATGTGTCATTAATATACACACATTAGATGTGTCATTAATATACACACATTAGATGTGTCATTAATATACACACATTAGATGTGTCATTAATATACACAAATAGCATTACCTGCTACACATATTGGCATGCATTATTTTGCCTTATTTTTATGACAGATTACAACAATGTTCAGGTTATGAGAGATAACCGCGTTTTCTCAAAATATTCACACAAATCAGTATTTATTAAAAGACAATCAATATTTATTCGTATAATGCATTTTTTTGATGTACAATAATTATACTTTATAAGATATCGACAGCAGTCGTAATTGTTGATGCACATAATTTATTTAAATAATTAAAACTAATCAGCATTTCTTCACATGTATATACACTGGTCATCACCACTACTGACACGCAGTTATACGAATATTAGTTAATACTGTGTAAAAATAACAGAAACTGTCGATGTGAAAAACTTGTGGAATAGTTACATCATTAGGTACGGTACCCACTTAATTTCCATAACCATGTATTTTACATACTTTGAGGGCACCAACCTTTAATTAAAAGTATACGGACCCAGCTCTGGTAATGCATTCCTTATCGCACCGCCGTTTACCGCCGATATTTGATCGAACAATGTAATATTTTTCTTAAATGACATTCAATTTTGACACAAAATCCACAGCCCATTTCAACATTGCTGCGAATTTTGTGTAAACTTTTGACGTCATTTGTCGGCAAATATGATGGATTTTGACAATGGATATCGGCGGAATACGGCGATGCGATAAGGAAGTTAATCCGAAGTGAAGTTTGTGTAAACGCACTGTATAGGAATACACACATGTACACACTATCAGCGATTCGGATTTGATTGCAAACTGACACATATAGAGAATAGTAGGTTAGTGCCATGAATGGGAAACATATATGGCAAGGCTTCGGAAACGGGATGGGCGAGGCTCTGTCGTGCCGCGCCAGATAGTTTTCCCATTCACGGCACTAACCTACTATTCTATTTATCCCGTCAACACCTGCAAATAACTTTAAAATGCCAAAAATAACCCTAGCCCCATCCTCAAAATCGGAGAATCGACTAGTATGACAACCGTACATATTCATACGCAGTGATTAGGACGTATTGACAGGATATCAACAATGTTTCACGGCCCCGTGTTTCACGGCACATACGCACTGTGTTGACGGGATGAATTGAAATCCTCTGCATCTACATTGTCGACTATTATCAAAACGGACCTGTCCAAATACTGATCCATTCCAACAACGGACCCATCCAAAACGGACCCAGTCTGATCGAAACGGCAATTAGGACTATTCAAAGCCCTTTGTAATAAACCCAAATTCGGGTTAATTGTAAATAGAGAATAGTAGGTTAGTGCCATGAATGGGACAAATATCTGGCAAGGCTTAGGAAACGGGAAGGGCGAGGCTCTACCGAGCACATCCCGTTTCCGAGCCGCGCCAGATATTTTTCCCAATCACGGTACTAACCTACTATTCTATTTATGCCGTCAACACCTACTTGCTTTAAAATGCAAAAATAAATAATTCCAGCCACCGCACATATTCATACTCGGTGATTAGGTCGTATTGACAGGATATCAAAAATGTTTCACGGCACATACGCACTGTGTTGACGGGATAATATTTTAGACGCCGTTTAGTGCAACAAGTACAATTCAGTAATCATTCAAATCACGCGCTCAGTATTTCCAAGTTATTCGTTGTATTTTTGCATTACAGTAAAACTGATTGAAGATGAATGCATTCCATTCCACGAATGTCGCGGTTTGTGAGCATGTGACATATTCCTGAACCATTCCGTATGCGACAAAGGACCGTGCGCATGTGCATCCGGATATTATGGACACCGGAACCGGAAACAGTGCATTCGCCGTGAGTACATATCGTAATATAACTACGTATATTTGCGGGGTTTTATTCTCCTAGAAAGAGCTAACACAGGTCACTATATATTTAGGGAATATTCTTGGTGCTTCTGACAAACACTCGGACTCGATCATATATGTGGCTATGACTGGAGATATAGAGAATAGTAGATTAGTGCCGTGAATGGGAAAACATATCTGGCAAGGCTTAGGAAACGGGATGGGTGAGGCGCCATATATTTCTGCGCCAGGTGTTTCATTGATGGAATGGCGAACAGTGCAGATCCTGATCAGACTGTGCGGATGCACAGGTTGATCTGGATATACACTGGTCGCAAAACCTATAAGCTCCATATGTCACAGCCACATTTCAGACTGCACGAATGTATAACTGAACAACCACCATTTATCGTGACGGTCAGACATAAAACTCGCCCCTGAATTACCTCCCTTATCGTCAAGCCGTTTTCTCGTCGAAATTCAATTAGAACCCAAACTCTTTTCCTGAAATGTCGTCGAAACATGTGCACTGATTGGTCTGTCAAAATTCAACAGGCGATGTAATCATTACCATCATGGTCGTGTTTCACTGTTACCATAATTTTGACTGGGAAATTATTGGGGATGGGGGCCCAATCCTGAGAGCCCAAAGGGCCCGGTGTCGCTTGGGGGCATGCTCCCCGCAAATCTTTTTAAATATAAGAGGCGTGAAACGCCATTTCCTGCATTCTCAGGGCCCAGTCTTGACTGCCCAAAGGGCCCGATGTTGCTAGGGGGTCCGGGGACATCCCCCCCGGAAATTTTTGAAAGTTTTGAAATCCATTTCCTGCATTCTCAGCAAGTTTGAGGATGAGAAAATGTGCTTTATTACAGAATTATTGAAACAAATGTATTGGTTGTGGGGGGGGGGCAGGGCCGCCCCCGCCCTCGCCCCCGCCCCCGCCCCCACTTCCGCCGCCCCCACTTCCGCCGCCCCCGTACAAGCATTGTCACGTATCACTGTTAGTATGACCACCACGATGCACGTGCAGGTACTCTAGATGACAGCTGTGACGTGCACTCGGATTGTGATAGCGTCATAAACAGCACGCAATGTTGGAAACAGACCTGCCAGTGCCTTCCGGGGTATTTGAAAGAAAACGTGACGTCATGTAGACCCGGTACGTACATGTATTCTACTGCATAAAATGTACACAACCGCCTGTGTTAATATTGCCAGCACTCTCAACGTTTCTGAATATCTATTGGCAATGCCAGCTCGCAATCAAACAATTCGATTGTTTGAGCCTGAGCTGTATCAAGCTCAGGCTTAGCTGGTCAAGCTGCTTGAGTTCAAGCACAATATTCTAATGTTTTGAAATAAAGAAATTTACAAATATTGGCAATATTAGCGCTGGCAACAGTGTGTAATACATTAGGCCATTAACAAGCCATTTTTCCTCTCAGATATCACCACGTCTGAATAATCCCTGCGCGTCGAGCATTGTATCGTCATGGAGAAATAAAATTGTACTAAAAATTCACCACATGATCAACAATAAACAAACTGCCATGCAAATATATGTTAAATCAAATTCATTTCTAACGAAAATCTTGTGATTGTTCACGTCTAAAGAGGTCATAGTAACTTTATATAACATATTATTTTTGCAAACTTGAGATGTTCGTCTCTGATGTGTTTTCAAGTTGCCAGATCTATACATAGTTAAAAAGAATCCGCCTCCCGCATCACATTCCGCCAACTCCAGCATCACATTCCGCCAACTCCCGCATGCATCACATTCCGCCAACTCCCGCATCACATTCTGCCAACTCCCGCATCACATTCCGCCAACTCCGTGGTGTCTGAGAACCAAAGTACTAACTATGTAACTGTGGCTACTGCAGAAAACATTTTAGGCGATCAGTACATCTTCAATGTATGACACTTTGCTTACGCAATAAATAGAAGATACATTTATGATGATTTCATAAAAAAATCAGCTATTCAAGACAAATAGAGCAAGATGTGAAGCACTCGTGGAATATGGACATTTCACAACACTCGATGTATAATATATACATGTATATGTCATATTCTTTGCACAAATATGTATAATTATCCTATATTTAAGCTAAATGTAGAAACTGTGTTATCCTTTTAGTCACGGTGTATGATCACGTGGTTACAACACCAACAAGTACTGAAACTTATAAAGCCATCCGATTCAAACAACATATTCTTTTATTTTGTCCTCATTTTGTAAAGGATTTTGATGAAATCTGGTGCATCAAGCGCGTCTTGTCCAGCTACATTTGGTGGTCTCTGTACTTTGGCCCAAGCTTATGTCGTTTTTGCGAAGAATCGATTTCCGTGTCTACCGCCGATTCTTCGCAAAAACGACATAAGTACATGTATGTACCAAACTTCCGGGACGACCAAATGCAGCTCATGAAGATGCGTTTGCTGCGCCATATTTCATCCAAATCCGTTGCATATTAAGGACAATAACAAATAATACTTACTTTGGAGTGGGTAAGATTTTAACACTTTCAGCCATTGTTGTTATTGTTGTAACCACGTGATCATGCACCTTCTCAGTTATCCATGGAGACGTGTGTACAATGGACATGGAGTGCCGTCTGCATACGGACAACAGTGTTTGTGACCTTGGAAAATGCGGGTGTGACCTCGAGTTTGCCTACAATAATGAGTCCGGACTCTGTATCAAGCGTGAGTATTTAAAGTGGCATATCAAGATTTTTTGGAGAAAAAAAATACTATAAAATATAAAACCACTTGTCATCATGGCCGTGTGTAATGTGGTTTAATTGAAGATTGACGTCACTAGGACCGCTGGGTTATTTCTATCTAGTTCACCCATGTAGGTACATACATATCGGATTTCCTATCTTGTTGCGTTAAACAAGATAGACAATCTGATACCTATGTACCGGTATCGGTGAAAATAGAAAATAAAAACAACACAGCGGCCCTAGTATCGTCATACATGTTTATCTTCAATGATATCACATTACACAGGCTCACGATGAAAACACGTTTTTTATTTTGTATAGTATTGTTTTGAAAACATATAGATATGGCAACATCGAAATAGTACACTCTGCAGTTAGTACATGCCTACTCAAATTGCGTTTTAATGCACTCTATAAATATTACGCAATCTGATTGGCTGACGGTCATACATTCCAGGTATATCATTGTTGATGAACGGTCGCAAATTATTTCAATATGTATTCCTACGCCAGTAGTAAAGGAGTGCATTAGAAATAGGTTAACCGCATTGTAATTTTCAGTACTATGATAGTTTGCAAAACATGTTTAATGGCTCCGCTAGCGCGGATTTTCCGACCTATCATTTTCTGATATACGCCACAAATTTGAAAATTACAATGCAGTTAACCCTATATTACAATACATTTAACCCTATATTACAATACAGTTAGTCCTATATTACAATGTTACAATACAGTTGACCCTATATTACAATGCAGTTAGCCCTATATTACAATACAGTTAACCCTATATTACAATACAGTTAGTCCTATATTACAATACAGTTAACCCTATATTACAATGCAGTTAGCACTATATTACAATACAGCTAACCCTATATTACAATACAGTTAACCCTATATTACAATACAGTTAACCCTATACTTTAAATTCTTCAAGAACTTCAAACATACATCACAGCCTACGCTAATCCTGCCAATATTTGTCCTATTTTTTATTTGAAAATACTTCAATATTGTGCTTGAAAACAAGCAGCTAGCTTGGTTGAGACTGAGCTGTGATACATCTCAGGTTCAGCCAATTAAACTGCTTGAATGCGAGTTGAGATTGCCAATAGACGTTCAGAACGTTGACATCTCATTCTGGGCGAGATTACCGCAGGCGGTTGTGAAAAAGGCTGGCAACAAACAAATAGTATCACTATTTTCAAATAGTTCTTATATATCTCAGTTATACCGGGGCATTTTCGTAATACCCCACCAAAATAGCACATGCCGCTATCGCCTTTGTCGTGGATGTCGCCGATTGGGGTTTATTTCGCGAAAACTTACATCAGATGTTCACAGAATATTCGGAAGGTGTTATCAGCGCGTTATAATGAAAGATGTCCATGCGTGTTTGTACTTCTAAATTATTGCTTTAACAGTCCTCGGGTAGTTAAAGGTACATATGAAATACAGGTCAACTATGACTGAATAACAGGTGTGCGTAATGTACAGTGACCACCATATTATTGTTTGTTTTATAGATGTTCTCTGTTATCGTTTCAGGTAAAGTAAATGACAGCTGTGCCGCCAATGCAGACTGCGACTGCGTTATAAACAACAGCCTGTGCTCTGAGGAGGATACGTGCACCTGTGCAAGCGGATATTTCCCCAAACCGTCTATGGACTTCTGTGTTGAACGTGAGTTACATCCTGTTATGGTGGCATATTTCTGCCATCGACATAACGTGATAACGTGATAGCTAAGTCACCTTACTGCACCTTGTAAGTAGTCTTAACTACATAAATATCGCGTCAAGACGTCTTACTAACTGGCGAGGACGTGATCAATCGGACGTGATAACTATCACGAAATCTCGACACAAACGTGATAATGTCCACAAGTGACATTGATTTTTATTTACATTTTCACCAATTTTCTCGTCGAATAAAGACGATAAGACGACTTAATACAGTTTATCTCGTCTTGACCAGTTACTAAGACGTCTTGACGCGATAACTATCGCGTCAAGACGACTTACTAACTGATCAAGACGAGATAAAATGTCACGATATCAACATGATCAATGTCACTAGATAGGCAATATCACGTTTTTGACGAGATTTTAGTTATCGCGTCAAATTTATCTGGCCTGGACGCATAAGTATGTAGTTAAGACGACATATAAGGTGGATTAAGACGACTGACAATCACGTTATCACGTTAGATGGCAGAAATATTCCACCATATGTTGTACTCACGTGACGGTATCACGTGACGGTACACTGTAATTATACTGGTCTACTCGGTTTTCGTGCATTTAAGCAGTCCACAATTCGATGATAGAAACACATTTAGAACATAACTTAGGAAATAATTTCCCTTCTATGACGTAACGAACACTGTAAACAAATTTACTGTATAAATACTAAAGGTTTTGTGCGAATTTCAGTCTTTCAATTTGGTTAAAACTGCTCGTGCAGTCGATTATCTGCTGACTACGGAGCCCGGTAGGGACATGGATTTTGTTTATTAGTTCGTTCCTACGAAATAACAATTCGTTCCCTCAATTCATTAATTCGTTCCCTCAGTTTAGTAAATTAAATTCATTCCCACCAATTAACAATTTGTTCCCACGATATATCGTGGGAACGAATTGTTAATTGAGGGTAACGAATTGCTATCGTGAGAACTAATTGTTATTTCGAGAATTGTTAAATTGAGGGAAACGAATTGTTGTTCGTGGGAACGAATTGTTAAAATTGAGAAAACGAATTGAATTTCGTGGGGAACGAATTGTTATTATTGTTATTTCGTGGGAATTACTATTTCGTGGGAACGAAATTATAAAAAACAAAAGAATTCTACGTCCCTGCGGGGCTCCGTAGGTGACTCACTATTCATGTGTTCATACCAGGTCAATGAATCTAAAGATACATGCACACGACGCCGGGTGTTTGATAACACGTGTAAAAGTCACCCGACTGCTCCTTCGCAGTTTCAAACAGTAACTGCCGGATGGGTATATGTGTTTGTGACTCTGGATATTTTGCGTCCGATGGCAATCAAAGTTGTACCAAGTTCCGGATAGGGGACACGAATTGTACATCTCGTAGCGACTGCAGTTTGGCCGTGAAGTATAGTGTGTGCAGACAGAGCACGTGTACATGCGAGTGGGGATACATGGCCGTCAACAACAACACTGTATGTGAGAAACGTGAGTATACCGTGATGATTTGTAGAAGGCTCCCAAGCGAAACGAACGAATACGAAATGAAAACTATCGTTGTGTACAATGATATGCACAGAAACTATTATCGTTTGCGGTTTGGTACCTGAAAACGATATTATCGTTTAAATGCCCAACGTTTGACTATTTACATGCATCCAGGCGCGGATCCAGGATTTCGGGTTAGGGGGGGGGGGGGGGGGCGTAACTATTTTGCAATACTTGACTATATTCTCGAACGAGCTATGCTCGTTCGATAATATAGTCAAGTATTGCAAAATAGTCCCCAGAGCAGAATCTACATCGCATTTCCTGCGTTCTGGCGCATTTTGGAGCAAATATATTGACAATGTCACAGTATGTTTACTAATCTGTGCTGGGCTAATGTTAAACCGGTGATATGTTTTTTTTATGCAATTTTTTTATGCAAAGTCATACTGTCAGCGCGTGATGGTTCACAACAGAAATTGGACGTCCGAGAGATCACTCGCTACATGTATTAGTCATCTAATTGTGGCGTGTTTATTCAAAATATTTACTTTCGTCATATTAAAAATTATGTTTTGAATGATTTTGAATAATTTTACATTATTATTTTAACACAAGATGGCGACCGAGAATATGGCGTAAATATCGCGATACGCGAAAACCGTACCGCGATACGTATCGTCAGGATGACATATCGCAATATACCGGTATACCGGTATATCGTTGCACCACTAAATTGTTTAGACACAGTGCCGTAGCCACGTTGAGGCCAGACGAGGCCATGGCCTCGTCCGTTTTTTCACGATTCTTTTTTTTTTTGATTTTTTTATTCCAATATAGGAAAAATAGTAGTATAGAGGGATTCAAAATGATATTTGATTTTTTTATTCCAATATAGGAAAAATAGTAGTATAGAGGGATTCAAAATGATACCACCTAACGGTGGCATCATTTCTCCACCCTCTATACTACTCCACCACCCCCAAAAAATCAAAAAAATAGTTAACGATGAAATTGTCTCCCACCAACCACGAAAAATTCA
Organism: Conchocele bisecta; assembly: GCA_029237695.1. Lineage (NCBI taxonomy): Eukaryota > Metazoa > Mollusca > Bivalvia > Lucinida > Thyasiridae > Conchocele > Conchocele bisecta. The sequence goes on along the minus strand of CM055267.1, from coordinate 137,037,220 downwards.
AAATTGGTGTCAAAAATACATCATGTTGTTTTCACGTCCAATTGACCAGATAAAACAATAGTCTTAAAAAGGATTTATTTTTGACACCAATTTATGAATTTATTCTAATAAGTTTCTGATTTAAATGTGCCCACGAGTGATAGTTTATATTCCAACACCCCATTTTTCTCCTCCAATATAGATAATTTATTTCGCAGATCAGCAACTAATTCTACCAGCTCTAGTCTACCACGTTCACCTGTAGCCACAGGGCAGCGTAGTTGCTTATGTCTACAAAGAGTTTGGGCACTAACGAATTTACAAGGGCATCTGGGGCATTGAAATTGTGGGGGGGCACAAGGAAACTTTCTACGTCTCGCTAGATGCCTTCGTAGATAGTCTTTACGCGTAAACGTTTTACAACAAGTCTCACACTCCATTATATATGTATATGTTTATGTTTATATTCAATTAGAAGTGAAAAAAAACATAATGTTTTCAAGACCAATTGAACAGATAAATTTCATAGGTTATACAAAAGTATATTACAGAAAATATGATAACGTCAGAAACTAGAGCAGAAATAGAAAGTTTGAGAAGAGAAGCCGAATCTCTAGGGATTACTTATAGTAAACGGTTGAGAGTTAGGGGGTTGACAAAGCTGATAAATGCCACAAAGAATGAGGCGTTTATGAAGCGGTTTACCCGCGCCTATAAAAGAGGGGCATTTAATGATATATCAAAGCGGAGGAAGTTTGGTACAGAATTCAAAAGAAAGTATTGCGGGGTTAAGGGCTAGTGTAATCAAACCTTCAAGCACAAATAATTTGTCCCAAATTAGACGCCAAAATAATAATAAGAAAAAATCTATCGTTAGCGCGATAGTGGAAAAAGGTGAAGAAATATTGGGGCTCACGATGGAAACATTGGAAAAGGTAGAAAATGGAAGACGGGGTAGTTACATATCCTTTCGTAAAAACATTAACATTAACGAGTCTGAACGCATGTCCGATAAACTCGCTCCGTATCTAACAACCAATTTTTATTTGAGATATTCATATTCTTACAAGCTAGAACATATGGAGGAAATTAAAAATGGAAAACCTAAAACTATAATATTTCACAAAATCTCGGTGGTAGCGAACCACTATCATCAATGAAAACCGTTAAAAAATGGCTGTCAGATAAGGAGCAAACACGAATAATGTCCGATAAAATAGACAGACCGAATACAAAGTGGAAGTTTGTAAGATGGGTAGAGGTTTTTGTAAAGCTAATACAGGGTAGTAGGGAATAGATTTGGGACTACAATCCAAAGAAGCGGCAGGAGGATAACTTCCAGAATGGCTGAAGAATAAAAAAAGGTATGTATTCTTTAGATAAGTATAATGACGACCTTTGTCTGTTCAGGTGTCTAGCTATGCATATGACAGATAAAAGACCCGACAGATGTACAGAAAAGGCGAAAGAACTTAGTAAGCAATATTTTGGTAGTAATGTGGTTTCACCAATTCCTTTTTCAGATCTGAAAAAGGTTGAAGAGTTTTTTTTAAAATCGGTATAGAAGTATATCAACCCACCGAATGTAATGTATGGTGGTTGAAAAAGGTACCAGCACACTATAAGGCAATAGGTAATAAACCAATGACAATAGGACTGTTTAATAATCACGCATTTCTGATAAAAAACCTTAAAAACCTATCTAAAAATTTACGCCTGCGATAATTGCAAACAGAAATTCACGACAGCGAGTAATATGAAGAGACACGGACCAAAATGTATGAAAGGTGAGACAAAAATAGTATGTGATGGTAATTATTTAGAGCGCCCGCGTTCGTCGTTCGAGAAAGCGTTTTACCCAAAAGGTTCTAAAAGTTATGGGGCGATCGATTGGATGTATTCTGTGGAAAAGCGGGAGGGAATTCACATTCACCACGAACAGTGCGGACACGGAGGTGAAAGATGGATTTTAGGAGCTCCGGTAGATGGATACTGTCCAGAAACCAATACCGTATATCAATATCACGGCTGTTACTGGCACGGGTGTGAGATTCATGCAAAGCATAAACAAAAAAGAAGAACGCGCATCCACAATGAGAAGAGATAAAGTTATTAGAAAAAGCAAAGAATTCAACCTAGTAGTTATGTGGGAATGCGAACGAATTCCAAAGAACGGGTAAAGATATAAAGATCGGTTGTGACACTACTCTTTATCCATATCAGATAGTATACGATTTTGAGTCGTATCTCCAGCCAGAAGTTGAAACTACCGGTAATAGTTTAGAGTACGAAGCTGAGCACGTTCCGGCAAGCGTTAGTATAGGAGATAATTTCTCAGGAACAGTAACTCATATTTGTGATAAAGATCCCGCAAAACTTATAGAAAAATTCGTAGAAGATTTGAAAGTCAGGGAAAAGCTATAAGAGAAGAAGTGTGGTCAAGATATAAGTTTTTTAATACGGAATATTTACGTAAAAACCAAATCGCCAAGATCGAACAGTGGATAGAGCAAGTACCGGTTATAGGTTTTAACAGCAGTAAGTACGATATAAACTTAATAAAGAAATACCTAGTAGCGAACTGACATCAACAACAAAGAAAGTAATGGTCGGAAAAACGTGCAAACTCAACAATATTTTCTATTTACTCCAGAATTTAGATTTCTTGATGTAATACTTTATCTAGGACCTGGTGTAAGTTACGATAGTTGGATAAAAGCCTACGACTGCAAAGGACAGAAATCTTTCTTTCCTTATGAGTGGTTCGATTCTCCAGACAAACTGGATTACCCAGGACTACCCGATATAGAGAATTGGTATTCCAAACTATCTGGGAAAATGTTAATAGATGAAACAGAATTAAGTAAATGTCGTAGAATTTTCGAAGAAAATAATATGAAAACTTTCAGAGATTGGTTGAAATATATAACGATTTAGATGTAGCACCGTTCTAGAAGCGGTGGAAAAAATGTGTGAATTTTATAAACACAGAGGTGTGGATATTTTCAAAGATGCGGTAACACTACCTGGGAGTAGCTATACAATATTTATTGAGAGGAACCATTAAAGAACAAAAATCTTCAAAGACGATTATACCGGAGGAGCTCTATATGCTCCAAAAGAAAAAAGAACATACGAAATGATGAAGGACGCTCTAGTTGGTGGTCCATCAATAGTATTTACACGCTATGCAGAAGCCGGTGTTTCCAATATAGATCAAATGAAAGTAACAAACCTTGCAAGGCTGTTTTTGGGGTACGATGCAAACGCGTTATATTTATCTACGTTAAATAAAGAGATGCCGTGTGGGAGAGAAACTATACACCATATAGATACCCCACATAACCCTAAATTTATTAAAAAGTTTTGTAAAAGAGTTTTATCTGGAGACTGGTTTGGGTTGCGGAGGTGGATATAGAAGTTCCACACAACTTAAAACATAAGTTTTCTGAAATGTCCCAATATTTATAAACAGAGTAGTAGTTGATGAAGTTCCCACACACATGTTAAAATATTTGGAAGATACTGGAAGAACTAGAGGAAATGGAAGAAAATTGGTGGGATCTATGACCGCCACAATAAAGTATTGCTGTACGCGCCACTGTTGAAATGGTATTTAAAACACGGCCTAGAAATAACGGGAGTTCATCGTGTTATAGATTATATTAGTGGTAAACCCTTCGAATGGTTCGCAAAAGAAGTTACAGCCGCAAGACGAACAGGCGATGTAGAACCAAATAAGAAACCAGTAGCGGATATAATGAAATTATTAGGCAATTCGTGTTGTGGAAAAATGATAGAGGCAAAAGAGAGACATTTAAATACGACATATACACAAGACGAAAACTGTGTTGACAAAGCGTTAAGATCGCATTCTTTGATGATTTGGAAGAGATAGGAGATGCGTACGAAATATCTTCCCGAAAAACCCGGTGTGCATTAAGAGCCCCTTCCACTGTGGAATAGCGGTTTATCAACTAGCTAAATTGAGAATGTTGGAATTTTAATTTTACTACGAATTTCTAGATAAATACGTAAAAAGAGAAGACTTTGAATTAATACAGATGGATACAGATAGTATGTATATAGGAGTTAGTGGAAAAACGATAGAGGAATTGATTAGACCTAACTTACTAGACGAGTTTGAAAAAGAAAAAAAGAAATGGTTGGCTTGGGATAAATGGAGCGAAAGAGAGCCCGGACTTTTCAAAATGGAATTTAGCGGGGGATAGGGCGATAGCGTTATCTAGTAAGTGTTATTTCGTAGAAAAAATTAATTTCACTAAAGATAATTTGGAACAAATTAAAATATTAATAAAAACTCTGCGAAAGGAATGTCCAAGAGAACTAACAATTTAAATTGGGGATAGATATAAACGAGTACTAAGTGAAACTACAGAAGATGGAAAACACATTATAGATGTAGCGCAAAATAGAGGATTTAAAATGAAAGACGGTGTTATGAAAACGTACTGTCAAAAAAATTAGGACTCTCGGCGTACTACGATAAAAGACGCGTGTTACCAGACGGAATACATACCGAACATCTCTAACGATCCGGGGGTAGCTGGGTGTCAGAAGGCACCATAAGAAGTTCTTCGCGAACAAAACCGCGAGATGGACCATCAGTCAAATAATAGAGCACGGGCTCATCAGGTTTGGTAATAGAGCGATCCAGATGATATACATTCATTGACCACACGGGATCAGTCGCGCGGCGGCTGCCACCTTCGAGCTCTCCCGGTTGATAGAGGTACCGGACGTCAATATCTGATGGAAGTCGCTGCTCCTCTAAACCAACTGGTCGCCCGCGCGAGACGGCAGAGGGCTTGCTCGTCACCCTTTTAAACTTGATAGCATCTACAGGCTTCTTACCTATCAATCTGGTCACCTCTCCGTTCAGTGTGGAGACCACGGCGGGCAGTCTGGCCACCCACTCGGTCGATCGCGAATGAGGGTCTACAAGTTCTTTAGCGTATTGGTGTCCGAACAGCTCTCAGCCAGTTCGATTGAAGCGTTCCACGATCCCCTGGTCCCGGTGGATGTTGACGCGGCCGCGTCTGATAGAAACTTTATGCTTAGACAATAGATGAGAGACCGCGCCCATGAACTCGCGGCCGGGATCGACCTGGAGAAGATTCGGCCATTTGAGAGGACTCCTCTTATATATTCGGGAAAGAGCCTCGGCCACTTCCTTAGACTCTTTAGTGGACAACGGCTCAGCCCCCTTGTAACGACTCGCTACGTCAACGATTGTCAGTGCGTACTTGTACGTTTTGCGACCGACGCGATCGTGAGGGAGAAACAGGAGATCCGCTTGGTGAACTTGGTTCGGCACCGAACGTCGAATTTTGGGCGCGGAATATTGTGAGGCGCGGGTAAATAGATCTGCCAGATGGCCTGCTTCTTGAGCCATTCCTTGACAGCGTTTTCTGAAACCTTGGTCGCCGCCGCGAGGTTCTTGATGGCCGCGAATCCCTTCCAGTAGCCGCGGGGGCTATAGTATGTATTCGACAGCTTGCGCGTTAGTTTGGTATCAAGTTTGCGCGTGTTCATCGTATGCGAAGTATTCTAATATATCGGACAATCTCCAACATGCCCTCGCCAGTTCGTCCGGTAACTGCGTCGTTAATAATAAACCTTTGTTGGAAGTACAATTGCGATTGTCGCTGCAACCCCAATCGCGTTTGGGTTGGAACAGGAGAGGGGAATCTAATTCATCCAATCTCCCAGGATTGGTGGAGGAATCTAACATCCGCTTTGCGAAAAGGGTGGCCGCTTTTTCGTCCTCGCGCCACGTCTCGAGACAATCTCGGGCCAGACGAATCATACTCTTTGCACCAGGTAAACGATGTTTTTGGGCAGTGTAGCCTACATCGATCATAGCGTCATAAAGTTCGTCAACTAACATCGTTCTATATATATATTTTTATAAAAAAAAATTGTTTTAATTAATTAATTTAAAATCTCGATTGAATATAATAGCCGGCGAGACCCACCACACCCATTCCCACGATGATGAACGCGATCTCGCGGTCCTTTTGGGGCTCTGACGGTACATAGAAATCTGAAAGTTGGGGCTCGGGATCCATTGGATCGAGAATTTTGTGCGGATATGCCAGCGCGTACTCGCGGTTGGCTTCTTCAACGTTCTGAAAAGTTTGCGCGGCGTGATTTTCGCGGCGAAGCTCTTCATTGACCCAGTCCAGATGGGCGGTTCGTTTTTTCGACCATGCTTCCTTTGCGCTATTGAGTTGTTCTACAGCTAAATCATGACGATTACGCTCCTCATCCACGTTCGAGCTTTTCATTTTAGAGAATATAAAGTTGCTACCGCTGAACGCCAATGCGTTTACAAGCGCACCACCTACTATTTACTGCGATTGAAGCCATTTATTTCCATATATTAACTGGTAGAATTCCAGCTTTAACTAGATAATCTCGTCCAAACTGCGGCCGCTACATCTAAGGTCGCGAGCCCTACGTCTCTCACAGTAAAGTCCAATTTGGGAGCGGTTCCTCCTAGGGCCATCTTTGATAGTCGAGCATACCCGATACTGAAACCCGATATCACCACGGCGTGATAAAGCGCATTCACTAACATTTTACCATCTTGTTCAGCCATTGTTATAATTATTGCATATAAAATGGGTCGCGATCAATGTTTAAATGGGGCGCATCCAAATTCAACATTGTTGATGATTGGTGTTTCGTAACTTTCTTATGAACATGGCTGGTTGTTTTTTGGGGTATTTCCAAACGCACAGGGCACCAACAACTGCCAGACCACCACCAACAACCCAACAATCAATTCGATAATTTGGGTTCAGCCCAACTCCAACCCCCCCCCCAATTCGTGTATTGGGTGACAAATTCTTTGAATTTGAGTGTGCTTCCAATTCGTGAATTGGGGGTGTTGTTGTACTCAACTCTGTATTCAGATGTTTTGCTGTCTCCGTCCCCAATCTCGATTGGAGTTTAGCCTCTCGAAGCTCGGCGAGTATTTTATCTTGTTTAACTTTTCGGGTGGCAGCCGCCGCCCGCCCAGCTGCCTGTCTTTTGGGATTTTTTTATATGCGGTATGTCATCCATGGCGGAGTAACACTCTGGTTCGATTGTGTTGGAGCAATCTGGTTCGATTGTGTTGGAGCAATCTGGTTCAACTCCGTCACTCTCGTGGGTGTGTCTTGTGTCATCATTTATAATATTAATATTAGAGCTTATAGTTCGTGGCATATATGTCCAAATGACAGTGATTTACCCGTGGTCAACGCGGTTGTTAGTGGAGCTAAGTACATTCCAAACTTGTGATAAATTGAGCAGCATGCCGTTCTAAGAGTGTGTCCTATAAAAGGGTCAGTCTCTAGATCATCAATCAACCCCGCAGTGTTTGGTATAGGGAGAAGTCTACTAACGGCGGTAGCGTACAAATGAATAGCCGCCGATCCAAGAGTTTTTGTCATCTCTGCTCCCAATTTGGATTCGTATCGCGCATACATTTTATTGATCTCCGCATCTGACATCTTATCCACCTGAAAAACTGAGAGACGCCTACCGAGATAATGCTCCGATTGTCCCCCAGCAACCAGCGCAGCTAGCCGCTCTCGTCGCGCCGCATTTTCATTTTCATTCGGAGTCGTTGCACTCAACCCAGATCCCGATTGCTCTGTCGGATCATTATTGTTGGCAGTCTGAGTTGAGGTTTCTTCTATTAGCTGATCGAGAAGTTCGTCGCAGTTCATTTTTCTTAAAATTAATTTAACTATTCTAACAACTCTCATCACTTTAACATATTTATTTAATTTTTTCAAAATTATTAAAATAATAAATGCGCACCACCCGATACTTATGATCACCATTATGCTCGCAACAAAGCTCGCAGCGGAGCACCAAATTGTTAACCATTGTTCAGCATTTGTTCAGCATTATTCAGCATTTGTTCAGCATTATTCAGCATTATTCAGCATTGTTAAGCAATTGCTAAGCATTGTTCAGTATTTGTTCAGCATTTGCTAAGCATTGTTCAGCAATTGCTAAGCATTGCAATAGATTATTACTTTGCAAATTTCCTAATATTTTTCAAAATTATTAAATAAATCGTTAGATTTAGTTGATAACTTTATAAGCAGTTGGTTGATCAGTCTTTAGCAGAAGCTTGGCGTGCTTAGTTTTCGAAAGTATCTGTCGAACCTCCAGGCGCTCCTCGCGCGTTGGGATAACGTCATTCTCTCGAAGACAGTCATCGAATGAGTCTCGGTCCTTGCAGTGAAAGAGGGCGACCCATTTCGTTTGCTCGCGCAGATCCTTGAGGACGGCGTTGTATTTTTGAGTGGATATCCATACGCTTTGCCTCGCATGGCGGCCAGAAAATGCGAGCTCGGAGAGCATGTCCTTCTTTTTGGTCATCGCCGCCTTGGCTGAGCAATCGTCAATCACGTAATAGGGTGGGCTCTCCCAAAAAAAACTGAAATATGTGGTAGGTAAACCACGCAACCAATCGTGAAGCCTATCACCGGGGTCAATAACGTATACCTCAGGGGCGGTCGGTCCATATCCACGGGCACCGCTGATAAGTATCGTTGTGCCGCACAGTGGGACATAGGATCACAATGTGACGAAAGGCATCGCGGTAGGATCCCTCGAGTAAGTCGAGGATGAAAACCGTTTTTCCACATCCTGTCTGCCCACATATTATGGCGAGAGTGAGCATCTCCAATCGTGAATTGGTATTGATTGCTAGATTTCTTAATTTTTTCAAAATTATGTATTAATAAATCGTTAGATGATTTTTTTATTAATAAATCGTTAGATTTAGTAGATCGCTGATACGTATCGACCATCTTCGATGTTGAGTTGTGCGTCTGTAATTATATATAAGTACACGTTCAATGGCCCGGCTCCGTCCGCCTCTTTGGTTATCTGGCGATCGTCACACCCTCACTAGCGTTCTCAACTTGGCGTCCGCTACCGTGTATTTGGTCATCGTCGCTGGCTCGCATGTCTAACCATAACGCGTATTTGGTATTCAGAACTCCGCGAGGGAGACGGCCGAGAGATGCAGGTCTTTAGCAACTGCTGCAACCTCCGGAGAGCGCTTAGATCCGGCAGCAAACTGCTTTCTTACTTCATCCCACTGCTGGTGCGCGCGAAGACCCGCGCTGTAGAGTTGATTGGGGACTCCCTCGATCGTCACCTCTACCTTCGTGATTTTGGGTTATAGAATCTGTCGGTTTTTCTAGCACCGAACGCGAACCGAGCATCCTCGAACAACATCAGTATACCTTTCATCGAGCGGGCGGGTACGTTGACGTTAATATTCCACAATGTGTCGCTTTTGTTTTTCGGCATCTTGCGATGGCGAAGAACTCGGTCGTAAAGTATGGCAACGCGCCCGGCGTACTGGGTTCTGATCAATCGCGCTAGTTCGGGCATCGTGACCATGTCGTACTCCAGCGAAACATTATCGATCGTATACGTCGATAACTGGTCGGTGGCTATGATAACTCGGCCGTAGTCGTTGAAACGTTAGTTCGTATTCGAGGCGTCAGCCAAAGCGCTCTGATAGTAGGGCATGTGACTCTCCAGCAACTCAAAGTCGAGCGGGATGTAGAAGCGGTTGCCGTAAGCGCCCGCGACCGCGTTGTCACTCGCGTTGTTATCTGCCTTGTTAGCAGCCCCGATTCTAAGTTTGGTTACGTTCTTATTTTTGCTGGTGTCAATACCTTGATAGACAGCGTTTTCAAGCTCGTGTGACGTCTTCCACAGGTCCTGATAGCAATGGTAGACGTCGCTGTCGTCGATCGACATCACCTCATTACCAGAAATCTTTATCATAGTCTTCTTGACTATGGCGCGACCCAAGTTCTGAACGACGGTTCGGTCCGCGTCCGTCGACGTTAGCGAAATAGTGAAAGCGAGGCGAACAGTACCCGGAACAATGACGTCGTTAGCTCCGAGGTTGGGGAAGCGGACTAAGAGCTGCTGGTTCTGGTCGATCGTCGATGGGTTGTTCGTAATAACGACACTCTGTCTCACGCCTTTTGCCCCGAGGGGCTCACGCAGTCTGCGGTATGGATTGAGTTTGCGACCGTATTGACTCGAAGACATAATTAATTTTTTCAAAATTATTGAAACTATTAAACCCGTATGGTTTTGTCTTTAATACATAATTAATTTTAAGAAAATTATAAATATGGCTGATTACATGGATGAAATCGGAATAGACGATTACCTCGATGATGATGATGATAACTTCGAGGATTCCCTCACGACACCCACCATAGAAACTCCAGTTCCAATCCAATCACAATTGGGTGACGCTACCACTAGTCAAAGTCAGGAATTACTTGAGGGAGCTGTAAACGACTACTACAACAATTTGGCAGCAGAAAAAGGTCTGGTCCCCTCTGTCGGTCGCGACTACTCCAAGTTCAAATTTACGAGCGGTAAATTGCGACTAAGAGCAGCACTAACTGTCCCATTAGTTAACGCGAGGACGGCAAAACCCCTATCGCTAAACACCATTGCAGAAAACCGGGCGGTGGCCAACTCATAAGGGACGAACTAGGCTTCACGGATTGGAAGAGGGGTAAAACAATTATACCGCCCGCGCTGTAGAGGCCCTAACGTCTACCGACGAAATATAGACGAAGACGGCCACCGCGATAGAAACGGTCGAGCTCAGCGAGGTCCCTCAAATAGCCACCGACGCTATTAACACGATGGAGACCACGTTCAGCGTCCAATCGCAATTGGGAAAAATACTCAACGATGACCCACCGTTACCTCTTCGCGAACTCCGGGGCCTCGATAAGGCTCTACAAACGGTCCGGGGCGAACTGGTCCTTAACCTCGCCAAACTCTCGTCGTCTGGATGAACATATCGCACAGAAGAAAGAAAACTGGAGGAAGCTGGTGGTGATAGAGAATCTACCGAGCGGATCAACAAACGCTTGCGGTCGTTGCGGGATGAAAGAGCAGCTCGTTTGGAGGCTGCCTCGACTAACCGTGAGACACTCCGCACCCAAATAAGTCGGATCCGCGAAACAATCTCGAGGGTCCTGCGCGAGGAGACGATACTCGGTGAGCGTACGACAATCGGTGAGCGTCTTCGCACTCTATTCAGAGAACAGGGCATCACGATAGCAAGCATCCTCGTTGCTATCGGCATGACTATATCGACCATAGTTCTAGCTTTCACTGGTGGAGCGGCACCACCACCCGCTCCAGCACCAGCACCAGCACCAGCACCCTCTCCATCCGGTGGAGCCAAGGAGTGGATAAAAAAACAACTAAAAGCCCTCGCCAGTCTTCTAGCTAAATTAGCTGGAAAGGCGGCTGCCGCACTACCTGGACTGATCGGAAGTATCGTTTCTTACTTGCTATCTATATTATCAAAAACGGCCGGATGGCTAGCCAAAAATACCTGGGCTTTAATCGTGGCAATCGCCGGTCTCCTATTATTCTCTGTCAGAGAGTTCCTACAACCAAAGCGTAAATAATCCGATCGCCACGAGGCGATGACGAGACCCAATTTCTCCTCCTCGTGTGTTGTGCTTCCAATTTCAACATTGTTGATGATTGGTGTTTCTCCAATCGCGATTGGTCTGTTGATGGAACTCGATGGTGCATCCAATTTACGAATTGGGGGTACTGGTTTCGATTTACGAATTGGGGGAGGTGTATCCATTTTGTGTTTTATGAAATCGGTTCCACTGTTGGGGGTGCGCTTGATGATATCCGTGTTCACGTTACCGTTGTGGCCGATTTTTTGATTGGCGGTGGCGATTACGATCTGATTATTGTAACCGTCAACCGGGTCGTCTCGTAGTATCATATTGCTCGGCGCCATATAAAGACCTATTCCAAATACATAGTCTACTGGGTGCTGGCATTCTGCAAAACGTCTGATAATTCTGGATCGCCTTCTCCAGGTCCACCTTAGCTGAGATGGCGTCCTCAACAAGTACCAAGAACTGTTTTTGCGCGTCAAACGCCGTTCCGAATCCTATTATAGAACTGCGAGTTTGTTTTTGTGCACCTAGTATAGCCCACACATATGTACGAATGGAGTCGTTGAGGCGAGTAACCCCGGCCTGAGTAAATCCAGTGCTTTTATCTAATATAAATGTACTCCATGCTATTCCAACTTTAGATGGTTGGTGTAGTGAAGCCGGATATGTTTGGTAGTAGGTTTTATCTGAGAACATATCAAGAAAAAAACTTGGTCTTTTATGTATTAGGAAACTTGACGTGTACCTCATAGTACTGCTATCGAATGTGCCATCAACAACTTTTACATCATTTCCAGCTTCTTCAAAAAAGGGGTCGCCCATTGAATCGTTCTTGGTGTAAACTTTTTGTTTCCAATCACGGTTTGGGTCCACACCAAATTCGTCACATATCCGTTCGAACTCCTTACGGTTGTATGTGTTGGAAATGGGATTCCACCCGTCGTCTTGAGGTAGTGGAACACGTAATTCTTTCAAAATCCTTCTAATAGTATAATAAACATGAAAGTTGTATAAGCTACTGCTCATCATGCTGTTACTTGGTTTTATGTGGTCTCCGAAAGATACACCACACCCAGTTGTGGCACACCACACGGCAAAATTTAGTTTGGTTCTGCCAGAACTGCATCTGAGTTGCCCGCCATCTGTTTACCCACCCCATCCACCGTACTAATCTGGTCACCTATATTCTCAAATATGTTAGTGAAATTTGTGTCGAAACCCATACCCAAACTGACTCTTATTTTAGGGTGCACAAGCCAACCAATGGTGTTCTTTTGAGAGTATACACCACCAACTTTATACTTTGCATTAGAGTTAAAGCTAAATGCTTTGGTATCCATTGAAAGATATTATTATGTTTGCTACTATAACTAATGTTCAAAAAGGGAGTTGTGAACTTCAAAAATTAATAGACAATGCTGCGGAAACACCGGGTGGCCTTAGATCAATCACCTTCACGGTTGGATGGCAGAATGTGGGGAAGAGCGAATGGTTTTACTATGTGAAGGATGGACTACAATTAGAAGTAAAGCTGCCTCACGGACTGTGGGGAATAAGACAGCTCAAAGATTTTGTCAACTCAGAGCTTGACGGTATAATCAAACCTCACCAGTATCGAATGCTGACCGTTGGCTCGCAACAATGACCATCAGCAGTGTATAATAAGGTAGTGAGTCTCTCCCCGGGGTTGGGTATTCATCTACGGTTTTAGAGAGACATACTCCTCAAACAAAGGAGTGTTTACCCCGGGTGAGTACGTCGGTGTGATAAACCGGTGGACTTCACCTTCACGAAAACTCTCAGGGTGCACACTGGTATCGGGTGAACACATCGTACAACACGATAGACGGATCCCCCAGCACATTACTGAAAACTGTGCCCGCCAGCGATTGTTTCTATGGCGAGACTGTAACGTTAGACTTCCCACACCCAGAGATGAAAGTTTTGGAATCGGGACACATCCACGAGTTGAAGATTTATATTCTTGATGATAAAGGGCGAGAGTTGAAGAACGATTACCCGATTTCGGTCGTCCTAGAAATTTCAAATTAAGAAAAATTAGAATTAAACGCATGTTCGTAATATATATTATTCAACATTATGAGTATATACGGACCAGGTAGTTCTTCCGATTGGGTGACAAATTCAAATAATTTGGAACCTGCAGAAGGGGGATTCATCCCGACAGAGGGCGACTTTTTAACTACCCAAAAAACAAAGGCCTTGATTAATAGAACTATATCGAGGGCCCACGGACGAGATTCACAAGAGTCTACTATCACAACTTAGAGAATATGCCCTGGCTGTGAATACACAAAGTCGTGAAGAAACGCATACGGAACTAAACGAACTAGGTATAAACAAATTTAGAAAAGAGGCCCGGTTGGGATTGATAAAGCCCGAGAAGACCGTAAGGCTGACATTGCGGAGGTTTATGGGGTGTTGCGCTTAGAAGACTCTCTCAGCAAAGAAGCTACACTTGCTGAATTAGACGGGAAAAAATAATCGATTTCGAAATGATGGCCACGTCGGTATTGAGAAAGCACGAGAAGACCACCAGGCGGACCTTACGAAGGCTTATGAGGTGTTGCGCTCAGAGGACTCTCTCATCAGAGAACGGCACTTACTGAACTAGATAAAAAAATAACCAAATTTCGAAAAGAGACCCGGTCGGGTATTGATAAAGTCCGAGAAGACCACCAGTCTAACCTTGCAGAGGCCATTGCGGAGGCTTATGATGCGTTGCGCTTAGAGAACTCTCACAGTAAAGAATCGACACTTACCGAACTAGATGAAAAAAATAGCCGAATTTATAAAAGAGACCAGGTCTGGGGTTGAGGGGGTCCGTGAAGACCACAAAGAGGCCATTGCGGAGGCTTATGGGGGCGTTACGCTCAGAGAACTCTCTCAACAGAGAAGCGGCACTTACTGACCTATATGAAAAAATAACCGAATTTAAAAAAGAGACCCGGTTGGATCTTGATAGAGTCCGAACGGGTATTGAGAAACCCAAAAAGACCACCAGGCGGACATTACGGAGGCTTATAGGGTGTTGCGCTCAGAGGGACTCTCCCAACGGAGAAGCAGCACTTACTGAACTAGGAGAAAAAATAACAGAATTTCGGGAAGAGACCCGAACGGTTATTGAGAAAGTCCGAGAAGACCACCAGGCGGCCGGCCCTTACGAGGCTTATAGGGTGTTGCGCTCAGAGGATCGGACGGGGATTGCGGGATTAGGAACCCGAGTGGTTGAATCTATCCGCGCCATTGATGAATCACTTGTTGCGGTTGATGATAAAGTAAATCGAGTTCGTACTGAGGCATATAACGCAAACAATGCGCTTGCCGGAATAGTGCGAACAATGAAAACACCAAAACGTGTCATAACTGTTTGGGCTGAGAAGCGGGGCCCATTGGTTGTGGGGCACTATGAATATTCGTTCGGTGCCAAAGCGAGTAATAAATATGGGGGATACACTATGACAGCTGCAGGTGAAGTTGTCAGAATGGCGGTCTGCTCGGTTAATGCTAATGGTAAACCTGTGGGCGCGGTCGCGATAAATATTGTAGTAGATGGGGAAGAACGGGGGTTGGAGTCACTAAAATCTCTGGAGATAGTTCGACGGTGGTTTCGTTCTCCGGTGATGATCGAATTAGACTTTCCCAAGGTAGTGTTATTAACTTTGTTACGAAATCGGTGACTCAGAGAGTTCTTCCACTATTGTCTCATTGTTAATTGAACTTATTGTGTAAATACTAATATATTGAAATAAATTTAACTATGAACGAATCACCGCTTCCAATTGTCAATACCGATCCACCAACACTGTATCCAACTCTCAATACCACTCCACCAACACTGTATTCAACTCTCAATACCACTCCACCAACACTGTATTCAATTAACGAAAAAAGTTAGTTAGTTTATTTTTAGGTTGAATAATATCGTCGCTATGCAGGATATTTTAGTTAGAGAATGTGCAAATAGAAAAAGACACTCTAATAAATATAGGCGCGCGGCAAACATAGCTGAAGCATCTAGTACGGTTCTGGCAAGTGTTTCTGTGTTGTGTGGGGCGGGGACTGCTGCAACGCTATCTACAATTGTAATGATTCCACTTGCAGGGGTTTTGAGTGGAATTACCGTTTTATCTGGAACACTTTGTATGGTAATTAGGGCGGCGGGTGGAAAACTCGAGAAAAAAATGAGAAAACATGATAGAATATCCGTTCTCGCTAGGTCTAAGAAAAATAGCATCGACGTTATGGTGTCCAAAGCGTTGGCCGATAAGAAAATATCAAATTTAGAGTTTGAATCCGTGGTGGAAGAAATGGGGAGATATGAAGAATTAAAAAATGATATAAGGATCAAGGCGCGCGCGCCACCATGCCAAAATTGAGTGTACTGATTGGGATAAATTTAGGGGGGTAAAACTTGGAAATAAAGTCGGAGGAAATGTTACAGCACCATTATAAAATAATTAAAAAAAATTTTAAAAAAAAGTAGTTATAGAGGGATTCAAAATGATACCACCCTCTATACTACTAAAATAATTAAAAAAAAAAATAAAATAAAAATAATAATTTAAAAAAAAAAAAAATTCTTAATTTCCTAATTTTTTCAAAATTATATTGGTGCAGTAAACAAATTTACATACCTATACAACATGTGTTTTTCACTGAGAATTATCGCTCTGTTTACCTCGGCTATCAATTTACGCATGGGCCATAACCCGTGTAATTGAAACATTGTCGTTACAACATAAATTAATTACTATGTAATAATATGGAGTGTTCAGCTTTAAATTATTAAAAAAAAATATAAAATTAATTATAAAATAACGAACCATCACATGTTTTCTTTCGCCAATAGGTATTAATAAATAATTATAATATGCACACCATTTGTATGTTGTATAGGAAACTGATGAGTATATATATGTTTGTTGACCTTACAACAATTGGTCTCATCTCGTGCATGCCATGTTGTTGATCCGGTATGACGTCCGTCTCGTCTGTTTAATGGTAGCAGTTTATAAATATGTGTGTATTTGGCGATGTAATTGCAAAGCTCAAAGGTGCCGGCCTAAAAGATTTCTGCCTAAGAGCTTTGCAATTTCGGAAACCAAATTCACACATAGGCTCGCCTTACTTCGCTGGTTTCTCTTAATTAGAGGAATTGGCAATGGGGTTCAAGGCGACCCGTAAAACCAGACTGTGAGCCAACAGATGATGGGCTTAAGAAAGGTCCAACACCCCAGTGGCTGGGTGCCGGCTAGAAATCTGCCCAGTCGCTGGGGGGTGTTGTGCACGAGTGGAGGCTTTTGTTATTTTTTTTACAAATTATTAATATCTTTATAAGCGATATCGTAGAAATGTATATTCGTAAACGAATCGTTGGGTTTTAACAATTTTATATAATACACCTTAATTTCATATCCGATACGCATTATCCGTCTTAATGTTTGTATTTGCCTATTGTATAGTTGACATAATTGCCGGTATAATATTGTAAATGCAACGTTTTTATCGGAGCGTAATAAATTACGCTGGTATTTCATGTATTCGATATCGCCTAGTGTTCTCATTTTATAGAATTTATATATAGGATTATAACCCCGTATTCTTCATAAATTTCTTCAACACAGTTATTAAAAACTTTCAATTCCAATTGTATTGTATTATCCATTTTCTCTAATAGTTGTTTTTTTCTATTCAATTTCCAATTTCTTCTAATAATTTTTTCAATTTCTTCGTTAAAAGCGATATTGTAGAAACGCATATCCGTAAACGAATCTTTGATTTTAAACTGTTTTATAAAATTAGTTTGATAATATTTCGGTAGTGTTTCACGATCCTATTGATCCTATTTAGTCGCTTCATTACATAAATTTGAGACTTATACCGCGACATAATTGCCGGTTTAATATTGTAAATTCAACGTTTTTATCGCAGCGTAATAAATTACGCTGATATTTCATGTATTCGATACCACATAGTATTGTCATTTTACCGTGTTTTTAATACTGTAGAAACAGCGGCGTAAAATTCTTCAGCAAGGTCATTATACAATTCCAATCGTTGTGTATTTTATTATCCATTTTGTTATAATATTTTTTATTACCTATTAATTATAAGTTCAATTGGACGTGAAAACAACATGATGTATTTTTGACACCAATTTTGAATTTTTCGTGGTTGGTGGGAGACAATTTCATCGTTAACTATTTTTTTGATTTTTTGGGGGTGGTGGAGTAGTATAGAGGGTGGAGAAATGATGCCACCGTTAGGTGTATCATTTTGAATCCCTCTATACTACTAAAATGGGAGTCATAGTATGTGCTCAGACTTTGCTGAGAATGCAGGAAATGGCGTTTCAGACCACTTTGATTTCAAAATTTTCAGGGTGGGCATGCTCCCGGACCCGCCTAGCAAACTCGGGCCCTTCGGGCCCTCCACACTTCCACCCCCAATAATTATCGTCTTCCGCCGCTTATGTTGGCCTCGGCTATTTCGAACCTCTGGCTACGGCACTGAGACATGATTTTTGATTCAAAACGTTTAAATTTTGAAACAATAAGAAAACGACTGAAAAATTATCAAGTCGAAAACGATGCCAAAGCGAACTGTAAACGATACGCAATATTTCGTTTGTGGAACCGGGAAGGAATCCGGTATGTACGTGTACAACGTCAGCAATAGTGTGCTTAGCAAGCTGTGTAGAACATTCCCTATCTACAGCCTTGTTATCTTCCTATGTAACAACGATACTGAAACACGAATAGTAGTATGTACTTAGAAGAAGTATTGACGACGACAACTTCCATCCTGATTTACCCTATGCAACCCGATACTAGACACATGAATATCATAGTATGGTACACTCCAGTTGTGTGGTTAAACCGCTACCCTAGCTTACCCTAGCCACCTACATACAGGGCTCCAGATAAGGAATACCTAATTGAGTAATTGAGTATTGTGACTGCATCATTTCTGAAGCAATTGGGTATTTCAAAATTGTAATTGGGTAAAATAAGATCACACTACTGTTTACACATCAACAGACAGTAATTGTTGAATATTTTGCTTCGAAATGAAAACATGTCTTGGCCACACTATTGCTTTTTGATACTCGCTACTTCTGATGTCAATTGGGTTTTGGCAACTTTAATTGGGTATTTAAGCAAATACGCAGCTTATCTGGAGCTGTGTATAATATATATATGTACATGTACTAGACACACGGATATTCACATGACTAGTAACATGTGGAATAGTGTAGCATTTAACCACTGAACTTTAATATTGTGGTTAAAGCATTCAGCTATAATGTAAACATACTTGCTGGTTTGCACTTAGCTTCCATGTCACGTGTAGACACTCAGAGTACATTTCCACTTTAAAGTGACTGCGTCTCAGATGTACAATATGTGGGTGTTGCTTCATGCATAGCAAATTGTCCATACGAATCTATCACACCAGAGCTCCGTGTCACTAAACTTCGTACAACTAAAATGTTCGTAAGTGAAAATTTAGGATCGTCTGAAAATTTCAATTGATGGATTTACATTTATTGAGCATAGGTTGCATATGCAGCCTATGCTCAATAAATGTAAATCCAACAATTGTTTACAATGACACATTGTTAATTTTGCACTTACGAACAGTTTAGTCGTACGGAGTTTAGTGAAACGGTCCCCTGTTTATGTGATCGAATTCCCAAAAACATGCGTTATAATCAAGTATATAATATCAGAAACTGTGAAGAACAGGGGAGATAATTTGTTGTACATAATTGGGCATTTTCGCTATACACGTACCTGTAAGGAAAGTTTATGAAATAAAATTGTACTTTGTTGTGAAAAGATCATACTATACCATATGTATAAAGAGGTGTCCATTAGATGCACTAGTTTAAGTAATATAAATAATACAACTACAGTTAAATTAATAACCATCGACTGAATTGGGTTCATAAATAAGATAAAAATCCAATCATAGAACATTTATATTTAGGTGGCCGAATTAGCTCAGTAGGTAGAGCGTCGGACTGCGAATCGGGAGACCCCGGGTTTGATTCCCACCTCTGCCGCTGCGAATGTTCGATTCGGTGTGTCCTTAGGCAAGACAACTTCGTGCTGGCCTAGTCCTATCGGATGGGGACTTAAATAGTCGGTCCCGACATGCAAGGTCATCGAGCCAGTGCCGTCGTTAAACCAAAGCTTTTACATTTATATTTAATAACCGGGTATGGAAGGTGTTCGAGCTCTTAATTCCCACCCTTAAATATAAGCCGAATATAATATAATTTATGTTTAATCGAGGGTAACACCGTCGGACTGCCACGCTGGCGACCCGGGTTCCATTCAGGCTTCAGTTCCAGGGCGTCAGTATTTCTGAGATACTTTGTATTTCCTGCTCTACTACTCCTTTCGGATGGGGATCTAATCTGTTTGATCACATTCGGTGCATATCTGCGACCCAATTGAAGCTCTGTTTCATGAACTATTCTCCTACACGTGCGTGTCAAATGCTGTCTTGTAACATTTGTTTCCTTTAAAAAAATGAAACCGTAGCTTGGAAGCATGTATGTCTACATGTAGCTTATTCACTTCATCATGCTGTGCAGATGCACAAGGTATAATATCCCACCTCCATCGTGGCCTCACAGATTATCTCTCCAGTTCGGATCTAGGATTATTCATTACTGCACACGCCCCGCAGTATATACCTTCGTATATACATACCTACCGTATTCACGTTCTATGTGTAAACCATTACACAGCGCTTTGCTCTTACTGACAAACGTTAAGTGGAGAGCAGTTTTTGCAAAATCAACATTTTGCTAACTGTCGTTCATGTTTTTGTTGTTTCAGGTAGAATCGAAGACGCATGTGAGGTGATGAGAGACTGCATGTCTGCCATGTATTTCAGTAACTGCACGGGAAGTCAGTGCCAGTGTCTTAGTGGCTATGACACCATACCTGTCAGAACTAGCTGCATTCAAAGTACGGTGCAGCCTCTCTAAATCACTTAGAATAATATAGCATGATGCGATTCGCTGTATTTTTTATTAATAATGGTAGCCTTGCTGATGTGTGTTCGTGCTTGCAAACACACATACATCTCTTTGAGTGCGTATGTATCTTACGTAGAATACTTAGAAACATTAGTTTCGATGCAGTTTACTGTACTTTATCTAATGGCTGTAATAGTATATTGTAGTGCCTGTAGAACTACATTGTGTTTCGGAATGACAGAGGAACGTCTGTAAACAGGACTGGGTGTCTCCCCAGGTGTCGGGTTCAGATAATTTTCGCTGAGATTTACACATGTTCGTGTTTCTAGTACGTGGTTAAATAGAGCGAACTGGTGCCCAAAACAACTTACTATTGTTGTAGTTCATTCACGATTTATTTTAGCAAGTAATGATCAATCTGAATACCATTGTTGATTACAGGATCATTAACATCAGGACTCCAGATAAGGAATTAGTAATTGAGTATTGTCACTCCATCATTTCTGAAGGAATTGGGTATTTCAAAAATTTAATTGGGTAAAATAAAATCCCACTACTGTTTACACATCAACAGACAGCAATTATTGAATAGTTTGCTTCGAAATGAAAACATGTCTTGGCATTTCATTAGAATTGTCTCCTTGGAGACAATTCTAATGAAATATCAAGATGTGTTTTCATGGAAAAATAAGAAAAAATATGCTATATTTGTGGTCTGTTTATTGTTTTCTGCAGCATGATAAAGGTACCACAAATGTTGTATTGCTGATTGATACTAACTACTTCTGATTTCAATTGGGTTTTTGGCAATTTTAATTGGGTATTTAAATAAATACGCAGCTTATTTGGAGCTCTAAACATTCATGGATCTCTAATATGTATAAGTATACAGCATTGGGATATCCTCCTTTAGCAAACGACATGATGTTTTATACTTTAATACCATTGTCTGCCTCCATGTATGAGTGGTCATCTTACAGGTCCTAGAAAGTTACTGGACGGCTGTACATTCAGTGGTCAGTGCCTGTAGTTGGACAATCAGAGCGTGTGTCACAGCACCCCGGTGTTCCCCAAATTTAAAGTATGCACGTGCAAGCCGGGCCTGTGGATCCCTAATGACCTCGATGACGTCGGGCAGTGCTATGGTAACGAGAAATGAGACAAGCCATGTGATTTTGTACCCAAGATGTTATGCGATATCTCATAACTATGTATAATATGTGCGATAATTTCCGTAAACGACGTTGAAAGTTGACGAAATGTTCAGGGAAAATCCGCATGTGCTATGCATATTTCATCAACTATCGACGTTGTCTGTGTTTCATGAAACATCGCACATCTTCTTAGGATAATTACATGGCCCAAGATGTATGATCACGTGGTACTAACAACAACTGCAACAAGTACCGATTCAAAGTACGTATTATTTTATAGTGTCCTTATTACGTAACGGATTTTGATGAACTATGGCGCATCAAACGCGTCTTGTTAAGCTGCATTTGGTGTTCTCTGTATTTTCGCCCACACTTCTGTCGTTTTTGCGAATAATAGATTTCCGTGTCTCCGACACGGAAATCGATTCTTCGCAAAAACGACATAAGTCTGTGTCAAACTCCATAGACCCCCAAATGCATATCATGAAGACTCATTTGCTGCGACATATCGCATCAAAATCCGTTGCATATTAAGGTAACTATCAAATAATACTTACTTTGGAGTGGGCGACGTTGTTGTTGTAACCACGTGATCATGCACATTGCGGCCTGCCTCAAACAATTAAAAAAATAAATTTAGTTTCCCGTCTGACCCGTTTGTATATGACCTTGATGCAGAAATGGTCGTATAGATTCCAATCAATACATCCATCATGGTGATGAGTGATGACTCAAATAGTGAGAACATGCATGTAGAGCATTATTTCACACCACGTAACTTACACGCATTGATCGCTATATCGTACTTGAACCTGGAATGAAGGTTCGTAGCTGATTGTATAAGTTATGCTACGCTGCTAATATTACATTTTGGTCAACCTTCTATCCTTCATCTGTAGCCTATTTCACCAACATTGCAAAGTATACTTTTCTAGCAAAGTATACTTTGAGGGAAAAAGTCTCAATTTAAGGATAAATTTATGAATTTTTATTATACTGAATTTATTACATTATCACAGCCAGAATGGCTGTGATAATGTAATAAAGTCAGTATAATAATTCTGCATACTTTTAATCATCAAATATATGCAGTCGTTAGTCCTATATGACATAATGCATTTTGGGAAAAAGAAATTATTACTCCCTCAAAGTATACTTGCTAGAAAAGTATGCTTTGCAATATTGGTGAAATAGGGTACTGGTATCTTTGGACTTTTAAATATGTATACGTGCATACCCCACCCCACACCCAGCCCCGGCCTTCAGCCAGTATTGCTGGACATTTGTAGTTAGTATGCCTGATACGTTCTCACAAAATGTCGTTTATTCCACAATAATGAATAGTTAAAAGGGTATATGACGTGTAAAAGGTTATTTGAAATTAATGTAAATATTTAGAGTTTAATATTTCAATAACCACGTGTTTGTTTCCATGTCAACAGTTCCGCAGCAGGTTGGCGACTACTGCAAGTTCCAATTCTGGTGTAAGACGTTGCTAGGCGACAACGTGCTTTGTAAGGACAACGCCTGCCTCTGTCGGACGGGTTTTCTGCCAAATCAAACGTACAACGGATTTATTCAGTGTAAATTGGCGGAGTTCAATATCGACCAGGGGCCCGTTTCACTAAACTTCTTACCATTAAAATGTTCGTAAGTGCAAATTTAGAATCGTCTTGAAATTTCAATTGATGAATTTACATTTATTGAGCATAGGCTGCATATGAAGCCAATGCTCAATAAATGTAAATCCAACAATTGTTTACAAGAAAACATTGTTAAAGTGAATTTTACAGACTATAATAATTGTGCACTTACGAACGAACATTTTACTCGTACGAAGTTTAGTGAAACGGCCCCCAGGTGGCGCGGCGTATTCCTGTCATGACATCCACATACGTGAACTAACTACCTAGTATTCCTGGCTAGATTATATATTAAACCGATGTCACCTGGGGCCGTTTCACTAAACTTTGTACGACTAAAATGTTCATAAGTGCAAACTTATGATAGTCTGTAAATTTCACATTAACAATAAATGTAAATCCATCAAATGAAATTTCCAGACGATCCTAAATTTGGACATTTTAGTCGTAAGAAGTTTAGTGAAACGGGCCCCTGATCACTAGACGGCAGTTTCACTTTTTTGCACCCGGTTTTGTGCTATTTATCTCGTTCAATGTTTGTTGTCTTAACCAGTTATTAAGTGGTCTTGAGGCGATATACAGTCAAGATGACTTATACTGTGACTTAGCAGCAGTCGTGTTATCATCAACACAAACATTTAGGTGGCAGATTATGCGACTATAACCAAGTGAATGGCTGTGCACAAGTGCTTACGGTACAAGCTATGACGAAACCAGTAGCCGATTTCATCAAACTTGCAAAGTATACTTCTTTAGCAAAGTATACTTGGAGGGAGAAATGTTCAATTTTATGATAAATTTATTAATTTCTATTATACTGAATTTATTACATTATCACAGCCATTTTGGCTGTGATAATGTAATACATTCAGTATAATAATTCTGCATACTTTTAATCATCAACTATATGCAGTTGTTAGTTCTATATGAAACAATGTATTTCGGGGAAAATAAATGATTACTCCCTCAAAGTATACTTTGCTACAAAAGTATACTTTGCAATGTTGGTGAAATCGGTTACAGATTCATTGCTGACTACTGTGGATATTGGGATCATGATAAACGTGCTTACCGTATTCTGGCAATACGTTTGCTGTATAAAGTTATATCGCAATGCTGTTTGAGCCCCATTAACAGTTTCGAGAATGAAAAAGTTGTTTTACATTTACAAGCACGGAAGGCTGCATTTAAATTGAATAAATGCCTTCACAGTTTTAATGATTTGCCACCAAAACATGTGTTACAGCTATTCGATTATATTACCGATTTTAAATTATGGAAGCTAGGTTTGGGTATTTGCACAAGCGCATCAGATTGAACGTATCCATTTGCAGATCCTGAGCAGACTGTGCGAGTGCACATGATGATTCGGATCTACACTGGTCGCAAAAACCAATAAGCCCCATTTCTTCCGTGACACTCACTTGTCTGTTTGTCCAATAACCGTTCCAAGTTGGTGCCGATGTCGTATCGTAGTAAATACATGTACTTCTGGTTGGAATAACTATTGTGTTTCTTTAATTACTGGTTATTGTGCATTCGCTTAGTTCCATCTCCTGGTATATTTGTTTTTGTGAGCTTCATTTGGAGCTCTATGCCGCATGTGTTGTATTACTTTTATACAGTGCAACCTCTGTACAACAGCCACACATGGGAAGACGCAAAACTGGCTGTTGTAGAGAGGTGGCTGTTGTAGGGAGGTTAATGCCGAATTAAATTTTGTCCTCTGCTGTTTATTTATTTTCGTCGATAATTATCATCAAATACATTCTTGTTTCTTGTCCGTTTAAATAATTTGGGGACCGTATACCACTAGTTTCAGAGTGTTTTCAATATATGTATGTACATGTATTTGAATACACGTAGAATCTGGTATTGAAGTAATTCAACAATATCTCCAAATTCAATGTGTTCATTTGTCATAGATAAATGACCACCTGTTATGTCTGTGATTGGAGACATTTTACCGTCTGTTTCTTGGTATACTGGCATATTCTAGCATCATAACGTGATATCTGTAGCCTATTTCACCAACATTGCAAATTATACTTTTCTAGCAAAGTATACTTTGAGGGAGAAATTTTCAATTTTAAAGGATAAATTTATTAATGTTTTATTATACTGAATCACAGCCTGTGATAATGTAATAAATCAGTGTAATAATTCTACATACTTTCAATCATCAAATACATGCAGTGGTTAGTTCTATATGAAATAATGCATTTCAGGAAAAATAAATGATTACTCCCTCACAGTATACTTTACTAGATAAGTATGCTTTGCAATGTTGATGAAATCTGCTACTGATATCGGTTTGTTACTGGCATGCGGAGTGGTTCACTGACTGAATGGTGAACAGTGCAGATCCTGACCAGACCGTGTGGATGCGCAGGTTGGTCTGGATCGGCACTGATCGCAAATGTCTTGAGCCACCTAAGCCACATACAACGATAGCTTTGATCTAATGTGCATCCACTTAGTACATGTAGCGCGAAATATCCATCAACTATTGAGAACGACGTCTGTAAAACCCATTACCGTCATGCGTAATGCATTACTTTGGTTTATGTTACTGGAGGGAAGACGTGAATGAGTACATCGAAAACAACCATCTCAACCGTCTCACCTAGAATTGCAGTACATGTAATATATTATACAGTTTATAGGAAGATACGATGTTGAAACTTTCGTGTGTGTACATGTACGCGAGAAATGGCATACATAGCAGGCGCGGATCCAGGATTTCGGGTTGGGGGGGGGGCGTAACTACTTTGCAATACTTGACTATATTATCGAACGAGCGTTCGTAGACTGTGGTGAGCTCGGGATAGTGGTAGGGGGGTCCGGTGGCATTCCCCCCCCATCCACCCCCCGGATTTGTTTTTAAATCTACATGGCATTCCCTGCGTTCTGGCGAATTTTGGAGCAAAACTATTGACACTGTCACAGTATGTTTAGACATGATTTTTGATTGAAAACGATGCTGCTGCTGCCCAGCATTTATTTTTTGGCTGCATCCCGCAATAAACAATAAATTCACAAACGCGAAACGTAGAAACGTGCCTTGTAACTTGTAAACAAATCTTTATTCGGCGAATTTTAAGGGGCGCGCGCCGGGTCCGCCCCCCCCCCCCACCCCCCTCCTCCTGAATCCGCCCATAATAGAGAATAGTAGGTTAAGTGCCCGTGAATGGGAAAATAGATTGGCAAGGCTTAGGAAACGGGATGGGTGAGGCTCTGCCGAGCACATCCCGTTTCCGTGCCGCGCCAGATATTTTTTCCCATTCACGGCACTAACCTACTATTCTATTTATCCCGTCAACACCTACAAATGGTTTTAAGATGCAAAGAAATAACCCCAGCCACCACACATGTTCATTCGCAGTGATTAGGTCGTTTGACAGGATATCAAAAATGTTTCACGGCACCGTGTTTCACGGCAGATACGCACAATGCGTGTTGAAGGGATAAATGTGCATAGCAAAATGCAGTGAGTTTACTGTAGTACATGGACACGAGTTTTGCCAGCAGTTTACTGTAGTACATGGACACGAGTTTTGCCAGCAGTTTACTGTAGTACATGGGTACGAGTTTTGCCAGCAGTTTACTGTAGTACATGGGTACGAGTTTTGCCAGCCATGTTTGCAGAATTAACCCTAAGATCAGCGACTATAACAATCATCCCAGTGTTCAAGTTATACACATTCATTAATTAATATACGTGTAATAATATAATTTAGGACTGCAAGTGTCTAATGTTTTCTTATTGTTTATCATGTTGGTTGTGAACTATATTTAATGGCACACTGTATTCAATTGTGATGTCAGTTAGATAGGTTTATGTGTAATCGTCATTTCAACCATGAACATATATTTCGAAGCCGTTAAATGCTATTATCACATGTTGTGAGTTACGATGATTATATTGTGCATATTTTTATGCATATTTGTACATTGAATTCAAGTGAGAGTAAACTGCTTGGTGACCATTTCAGAAATCAGGTGTCTTATTTGCATTCATGTTCGGACTATTTATGTAAAATGTGTACATATATCTCGCATGCGAAGTAAAATTCATCATCCATTTTGAAGTTGCGAACACAGATGAAACTGATCTAAATATATTGATTTCTGAATGGGTATGGACATACTTATCATTAATTACGAAGCTTACTATTTTGTAGATATCACTATATATTTAATAGCAAACATAGAGAATCAAACAAGTGAAAATAAGTATTATTTCTTGATGGTCGCCAAAATACATAGATAACCACCGAAATAAGCACCAGTCTGAATGTTTTTTACTTTCCTGACGTATGCTCAAATTAAGACATTTTCTAGAGACATGAAAACTAAATAGAGAATAGTAGGTTAGTGCCGTGAATGGAAAACATATATCTGGCAAGGCTCAGGAAACGGGATGGGCGAGACTCTGCCGAGCACATCCCGTTTCCGTGCCGCGCCAGATATTTTTCCCATTCACGGCACTAACCTACTATTCTATTTATCCAGTCAACACCTACAAATGGCTGTAAAATGCAAAAATATAACCCCTGCAGCCACCGCACATATTCATACGCAGTGATTTGGTCGTATTGACAGGATATCAAAAATGGTTCACGGCACCGTGTTTCACGGCACATGCGCACTGTGTTGTCAGGGATAAAATAGTGTCAGTCAGAACCCCGGGTACAGTACAATACAATACAACATCAAGAGAACGCGACTACTAAACCACCTATACATTGCACCTATGTTGTCATATTATAGGACCGTTTTCAATCGTCCCAAGTATACCGGAGGTTCAGATAGGCCGCCAGTTTGATAACTCGTCTAACCGGTACCGGAAGTGTCGTGACCGAGTCGGTACCCGGTGTCAGCAGATTGTAGGTTGGGCTCACTGTCGGTGCGCCTGTGTGCCGGGATACGCCAGCAAATATAACGAATATATTTTTACATGTCAAGGTAATTCTACACAAATATTTAATGTGAGTGTGTTTAAGTTAAGTTTCATTCAAAATATATGTGATACTACACAGCCTTCTAAGGCAACGCTCACCCTATAATGAATACACACACTGACAGGTATATTTGTATGTTAACAATGGTTATTAGTTTAACGTAATGGGTGTCAATAATTATATATCATATGTCCAGAGCTCCAGGACTCCAGATAAGCTGCGTATTTGCGTAAATACCCAATTAAAACTGCCAAAAACCCAATTGAAATCAGAAGTAGCGAGTATCAAAAAGCAATAATAAATTTGTGGTACCTTTATCATGCTACAGAAAACAATAAACAGACCACAAATATAGCATATTTTTCTTATTTCCCATGAAAAACACATCTTGGTATTTCATTAGAATTGTCTCCAAGGAGACGATTCTAATGAAATGCCGAGACATGTTTTCATTTCGAAGCAAACTATTCAATAATTGTTGTAGTGTGATTTCATTTTACCCAATTAAAATATTGAAATACCCAATGGCTTCAGATATGATGGAGTGAAAATACTCAATTACTAATTCCTTATCTGGAGCCCTGATATGTCATCAACTACTATGTCTAGTATGATAGTTAGTCATCATACTGTTCCTGGTCGCATCCATTGATGGACATATCCTACTTTTAGCCGAGCATATTGGTGTCCGTACTGCTTTAAGGCAATATTCAGTCTGCGTATTTGTCTGCAACGGGGATCGCATTGTCTGGTACTCATTGACGCCATATTTCAGTTCGGTTGTTGGGTCGACACTAGGTCGTCCGAAGGACCAAATGCAGACCAGGTTTTTTCATACTACAGTAAACGCAACAGCCTATGGTTGTGTTATATTTATTTATATCTGTTCTGAGCCAAGACAGCCAAATAGGGCGTTGAAATTAAGAATCATCTTGTTTTGCGTAATTTTGTCACAATTCATAGAACGACAGCATTACTGGTCAATAGCGTACCGTTATTGACAGTGTCGTGTAATTAATGACGTCAACTGTAACGAATCAACAACGTCGTACGACGTCACGTGGGTCTGTTGTAATGCATTGTGATACAAACGCAATACGTTTGCATTGTGAATTTATGGAACGTGTAACTATTTTTGGCAGTGCACATCGGACTGTAACGCCATAATTATACTGAATGTATTACATTATCACAGCCATTTTGGCTGTGATAATGTAATACATTCAGTATAACAACACGATATTTCCAGAGGTACAGACGTACTATATCAATATGAACATATCGGAGGAGCGAGGCTGTGGCAATGGCACGAAGCCAAAAGACGACAAACTTTGCTATATTTATCAGCCAAGCAGACTGCTGCGACAGTACATCAATCCGAGAACACGTTACTTCACATATTTCCGAGATATAGTTGTTGGGACAGGTGTAAGTGTATGTCATCGTTGTTACTGGGGTTTAGCAATCCCAGGGGTCCGTGAAAGAAGGCGGCTACATCCACTTCTTCCACTGACCCTTTCCATTCAGATTGCAATACAAATGTATCAGTTATGGCAAAATGAGCATTCTAATGCACCGAAACTAGAAAGCACGCATCTGATTGGTCAATTGAAATCAGAGCCTATAAAATATGAAAAATCACAGCATATAAAGTCTCCGTTTTACCAGCCTGTGTTTTACAACTTGACATATTGATGTAACCGCTTTTGTAAACAATGGCCAGCGCGGCGGGGAATGCAAATATTTCCAAATTAATTTCGGTACATTTTCGGTTATCCATTCGGCCATATTGACGTGTACAACCCAAAGCGGAAAAGATAATCTACCAACGGCTGACAAACGTGGCTTCAGTTTGGTGGCCCTTCAACAAATTCCTAAAAATATTACCCCACCCGCCCAAAATGCAGAAGAATTTAATAAAGTTCTCAAATGCAAACTCAATATGCCTGTAACAGCCTATAACTTTACGAATTCCAATGTGCACATACATGACTATACATAATAAACTGTATTGCAGATGGGTATTCACCTGAATTAGGTGTAAATCCAGGGAAATCCCAGGCCTGTTGACACAACAAGTTGTTGCTGACATTTCCTTTGTAAAATCACACGAACCCAATGCAGAATTGTTGGCATTTCTTTAAATGAATAAAAGCAAATAACTGTTGCAACTACACATACAAAAGCTATCAATAGTTAATATAAACATTACAGTTGAATAAATGTATAGATGTCTTAGAAAAAGTCCCGTTAATCTCTATTTGAAATGGGAATATTCTTCGGCGGAGCTAAATTTCTTCAAATTCATTTGGTGTGAGGCGGTTATCGATATGACGACAACAACCTGCTGACGTAATGAAAAAGATCACTGTTCGTGATATGCTACGACGTTTATAGAAAGCGGGGAGCACACTAGGTGCATTAGAATGGGGATAACCATTATAATGGTTATCCCCTAATTGATGCCCCCAACGCATGGATTGGACATCAAACCGGACATTGAGCTGATCAATTACTAGGTTTAATGTGTTTGATAGCCAAATGTTCGTCGGCAGCGACACATGGAACAGACAGTAGAGTCATGTGCTTCTACCGACTACGGGATCTGTGAAATTTACTCTGCGATCACATTAAATTAAATCAACATTCGTATGTCGACTATTTCGAATGTGCAATATCATTTTAAATGCAGAGCTGGGTAGTTCGAATGTACACCGACACTTGTACAGTGTGGCCCAAAAGAACTTGGACCCTTTTTGTAACCTATATATCTTTTGACATGCTGTTTGAATCTTAATTAATTTTGGCATTCGTATTGTGTAATGTATGTGCTATTAGAAGGATACATATTGCTTACTGTTCGTCCATGCATGTTGACGTCATCATGGTTATGACGTCACTAGGTCATACTGCGGAATTTCCATCGCTGAGAACGTTGTGAAACATTTGAAAAGCCTTGCCATATCTATAATTTCACCGAAAGAGTGAAATAAATGATATACTGAACAGACGAATGCATATAAGTGTTACTTACATGTACATGCAGCTTCGAAATTATCTAAATGAAAAAGACTTAACATATGAAATAATTTTTCGTAGTGTTTCTTTAGGAATAACAAATAAGGCACTGATGGTAAAACAATTTAATTGTATGATTTTGTTAGCAAAATACTATATTTTCAAATGCAAATATGAAAAGCATGATATTACTTTCGAATCTTTTGTAAGTTACTTGAAAAATAGAGTATATATAGAAGAAGAAATAGCGACAATGAAAGACATAAAAGAAAACAGCATATTATTAAGTGGGGCAGGTTTAATATATAAGTTCTTATATGCACCGCAAGAAAAATCTAGCACAACATATCTCTATATTAAATATAAACTATGTCGCCTGTGACAATTACACAACTATACACAGGTCCAGCACTGCAGGTGTGAACACAGAGAAAGAAATCCTTACCTTCTTCCTTCTTTTCATGCTCTGTATATCTCAACTACTTTACTCTCCCATACATTTCACTTTTTAATATAGTATGTAATCATTGTATTTCATTTAGCTATATTCTCTTGTAAAATTTATAAAATGTACATGTTGTATTTAAAAGTGGAAATAAACCATTTAATAACAAAAAAATAAGCGGCTGGACGTGATTTTAACACCACAACAACAACAACAAATTTCCAAATTTTGATTTTAGTAAACAAATTTGTAACTATAAAAGTGTCTGAATGTGAAATTACGATATAAAAAGCAATGAGAAATGAAGCATAGATCTTGCCTGACACAGTGAAAGATGTACTTGTTGCGAAACTTTAAAGGTAAAGGTTCTTTTTTGAAATGTAATGAGTTTTCGTGGGTGGCATTTTTTTCTCCCCGACGTTTCTGTATGACTTTGTATTTGAAATGAAATATTTTACTTGGCTATAGGCATTATGTTCATAATTTAAATCACTGTAGGCTCTTGAAATAGAGTATATGTAAGTAATTTATTTATTGAATTTAAAGTTTTCTTTATGTATGCGAGGGATATGCCTCGGAACTCCCTATCAGACCCGGGCGGGCGGCTCTCATCGTTAGGCCGTGTGTCGATGCCGGCCGCGCGTCGTTGCCGGCCGTGCGCAATCATTACTATTTGGCTTTGTCCAATGGTGGCATCTCTGGAGACGGTTTAAATGGTGGTCGCTGCACAGAGCTCCAGATAAGCTGCGTATTTGCGTAAATACCCAATTAAAATTGCCAAAAAAGCAATTGAAATCAGAAGTAGTTAGTATCAAAAATCAATGAGAACAATTGTGGTACCTTTATCCTGTTGTAGAAATCAATAAACAGACCACCAATATAGCATATTTTGCCATTAAAACACATCTTGGTATTTCATTAGAATTGTCTTCAAGGAGACAATTCTAATGAAATGCCAAGATATGTTTTCATTTGCAAACAAACTATTCAATAATTGCTGTATGTTGATGTGTAAACAGTAGTGTGATTCTATTTTACACAATTAAAATGTTGAAATACCCAATTGCTTCAGAAATGATGGAGTAACAATACTCAATTACTAATTCCTTATCTGGAGCCCTGCGGCATATAAATGTACTTCTGAGTGCATAGAAGGAAAATATTTTTCCGCAAACATAAGCGTATCTTCAGCATGAAATGGGTTACTGCATGATTGCCCCATGATGCGATGATGAAAGTCGTACATTTTATATCAGAAATAACTTTCCACACTGATATCAGGGGTGATAACCGTGTTTCCTTAAAATGTTAACGGACATTACTATTTTTTATGTGCAATTATCATAATTTATAATCTGTCAAACATATTATATTTTCAGGTGACGCATTTAATTAGTATAAATAATTAAAAAATAGCATGCCTCATTTGCATATGAAAATAGCCTGATACCAACGCGCGTCACTATCAGTAAATTTAGTAAAATAAATATTACTAAATGATTATACCTGTATAGCGGGCACTCGTAATCTTTAGAACTGGTGGAATAGTGACACAATTATACACTTATTTAATGCCTATAAAGAACGTTTTGTGCCTACTGAGTGGGCATGTATCTTTAAAATAGAATCGACTTCTGCAAATTACGTTTAAAACTGACATAAATTTCGGAGCAGACATTATCGTATTTTGCCGATATTTAATTTAAAAATCGGTCCTATCTTCCGTAAATGGCATTGAAATTGACATAAATTTCAGACTAGTCCATTTATAAAAAAGGGGTGTACAGGTCTGTGGCATTGAAAGGGTTAACATAATGACAGCGGGGTTTGAGTATACACAGATTGCAACGCATGAGCTTTGGGCTGATGGAACAGGATATCGGTAATTGGGTCATTGCGTCATCGAATGATGATGGCTACACGTGTTTACAATAATACATTGCATGGACCTGCGTAGATCTTCATTCTACATGGATAAATTATAAAATAAAACATGACGGTAACAATTCTTGGTCGATTCAATATATTTATTACATGCGAAGATAACAATGAAAACATTACATATGACATGTAGATAGAAATTTATGGCATATTATAGGCATTGACGACGTCGTACATGTATTTTTTGTTGACATGATGCGTCTTGGGCGAGCACGGATATTGCATGGTTCGGATAAGCAACACGGAAGGTCGTATGTCGCTGGACTTGCGTGCAATAGGGGGGTCACACGGTATGTCTGAAAATGCAATAAACTATATGGCCAATATAGTATTTAAATGATTAATGATTGGCCTGTGATGCCACTGAATTTTCACATTTTTATTTTTTGCACTCTGTATCCTTGTCCACGCAATAACTCAAGTTCTACCTCACCGCTTGTAACTAAATTCGGTATATATTTTTATCATGGCAAGACGAAGAAGCCTATTGATTTTTAGCTCGACTATTCGAAGAATAAGTAGAGCTTTATGATGTTGTCACCCCGGCGTCGGCGTCACCGTCACGCCTTGGTTAAGGTTTTTAGTCAAGCTTGTATATGGAATACTACTGGCCCTACACCCACCATACTTGGACAACTTCATCTCCTAGTGATGTACATCAATAACCCCTGATCTATATTTGACCTTCACCTACATTTCCTGTTGAATTACTTGGTTAATTCCCCTTGGTTAAGGTTTTTAGTCAACCTTGGTTAAGGTTTTTAGTCAAGTTTGTATATGCAATACTACTGGCCCTACACCCACCATACTTGGACAACTTCATCTCCTAGTGATGCACATCAATAACCCCTGATCTATATTTGACCTTCACCTATATTTCCTCTTGAATTACTTACTTAATTCCCCTTGGTTAAGGTTTTTAGTCAACCTTGGTTAAGGTTTTTTTTCAAGCTTGTACATTGAATACTATTGTGCATCCAGACACCATACTTCGACAACCTTTTCTCATAGGTATGTACATCAATAACCCCTGGTCTATATTTGACCTTGACCTACATTTCCTCTTCAATTACTTGGTACTTATTCCTTTTGGTTAAGGTTTTTAGTCAACCTTCTACTATATGGAATACTACTGGCCTACCACACCACATTCCCTTGGACAATCTTGGGCATCTTAACTTCATCTCCTAGTGATGTACATCAACAACCCCTGACCTATATTTGACCTTGACTACATTTAACATTTAATTACTTACTTAATTCCCTTTGGTTAAGCTTTTTATCGCCTTGGTTAAGCTTTTTCTCAAGCTTATGGAATCTATTGTGATCGCACCATATTGAACACCTTTTCTATAGTGATGTACATTAATTCCCCTGATCTATGCCTTTTTGACTCATTTCCTTTGAATTATTACTTATTCTCTTTGGTTAAGGTTTTTACTCAAGCTTGTAGATGGATATTCATGCTTAACCCCACCCATACTTTGGCCCTACACCAACACTTACTGGCCCTGGATAACTTCATCTCCTAGTGATGTACATCAACAACCCCTGACCTATATTTGACCTTCACCTACATTTAACCTTAAATTACTTACATTAATTCTCCTTGGTTAATTGGTTTTTACTCAACCTTGGTTAAGGTTATTAGTCAAGCTTGTAGATGGAATACTATTGTGCATACATACACCATACTTGGATAACTTTTTCTCATAGGGATGTACATCAATAACCCCTGACCTTTATTTTACCTTCACCTACATTTAACCTTGATTACTTGGTTAATGTTTATAGTCAAGCTTGTATATGGAATACTTCTGGGCCTACATCAACCATACTTGGACAACTTCATCTCTAGTGATGTACATCAATAATCCCTGACCTATATTTGACCTTCACCTACTTTTATCCTTGGATTACTTAGTTATCTCCCCTTGGTTACGGTTTTTACTCAAGCTTGTATATGGAATACTCCTGGGCCTACAGCAACCATACTTGGATAACTACGCACCTACGTCCAAGGTCAAGGTCACTGTTGAAGGTCAAAGGTTAAACCTATTGAAATTCCCTTCGGCTCTATATCTTCTACACCGATGCATGGATTATCAAATGGCTTGGCACAAGTGTTTCTCATGATGAGAAGGTGTGTCGCGATCAATAACCATGCACCTACGTCAAGGTCAAGGTCCACAGTGAAGGTAAAAGGCAACCTATTGAAATTCTTCCGCTCTATATCACGATGCATGGATTCAAATTGCTAACCGAAACCTACGCCAATTCAGTTGAAGGTCAAGGTTCAAACCTATTGAAATTCCCTTCTCTATCTTCTACACCGATGCATGGATTATCAAATGGCTTGGCACAAATGTTTCTCATGATGAGAAGGTGTGTCGCAATCAATACCACGCACCTACGTCCAATGGTCAAGGTCACAGTTGCAAGGTCAGGTCTAAACCTATTGAAATATTCCCTTCCGCTCTATATCTTCTACACCGATGCATGGATTATCAAATGCCTTGGCACAAATGTTTCTCAGGATGAGAAGGTGTGTCTCGATCAATAACCACGCACCTACGTCCGAGGTCAAGGTCATAGTTGAAGGTCAAAGGTCAAACCTATTGAAATTCCCTTCCGCTCTATATCTTCTACACCGATGCATGGATTATCACACTATGCCCAGAGTCAAGGTCACAGACTTGATGCGTTTGAAACCTTAACGCTCGGCTAAATGGCTTATGATCAAAAATGCCTTGTTTTCTTTGGCTGCCAGTGGGGGTATTCGTGTGCCGACAGGCCACATTTCTAGTTTCCCTTGGTTAATGTTTTTAGTCGACCTTGGTTAAGGTTTTTATGCAGGCCGCAGCCACGTTCTTTGTCAAGCTACGTGTACATCGACAACCCTCGTAGTCGAGCTATGTTGTTCTCCTACAGCTCTTGTTAAAAATTTCCGATGACTTATCTCTTCTTGGCTGCAATTTTTAATTTTCGCACTCTGTATTGTTGTCCATGCAATAACTCAAGTTCTTCTTCACCGATAGTAACCAAATTGTGTATACATGTTTATCACGGCACGATGAAGAAGGCTATTGATTTTGAACATTTTCCGATAACATTTCGAGGCCATTTTTAATTTTCGGACTTTGTATAGTTGTCCACGCAATAACTCGAGTTCTACTTGACTCATCGTATCCAAATTCAGTATACATGTTTATCACGTCAAGATGAAGAACTACATTGGTTTTCAGTGAGTTATCTCCCTTAGTTGACTGGCCTTGCCTCGACGGGCGTACATTGTGACCTTTGACACTCTTGTTATATTAATATGCGTGTTAGTAGCATGACAGGTGTTTCATAGATTGACTGGCGAACAGTGAAGATCCTGATCAGACTGTGCAGATACACAGGCTGATCTGGATCTGCACTGGTCGCAAGACCCATAAGCCCCAGGACACCTGACTTCCAATCCGGAGGATGTGGGTTCAACCTCGCCTTGGGCATCAAAAATATTGTAGTATTTCCATCCCACTGGTCTGTCGGATGAGACTTTAAACTGTGGTTCCGTCTCTATATGACCTTAGCTGTTGCTGGGATGTTAAACCCATTCACTTTCACTTTTTTGGCCAACCTTCAAGGTTATTTGTGGCTGTGACTGGATAAATGGGGCTTATTGGATTTGTGACCAGTGTAGCTCCTGATCAAACAGCACACTCCTGTGTCTTATAACGATATATACTGCTTGTTAGAAATGTGTTTCATTGGAATGGCGAACAGTGCAGATCCTGATCAGACTGAGGATGCACAGGCTGATCTGGATCTACACCACTGTTCGCAAAACCCATAAGCCCCATTTCTCCAGTCGAGCTTATTTAAATAATCTGTTAACCCATTAAAGACAGGATACAATTATAATCATGATAATAATATGAAACTTTTGTGAGAAAAAAAATCCTGTTTTCTTTATTTCATCTCGAAAGTATATCTCGATGAGACGGTTCAAATGAATGGTAACAACATATACCTTCATGGAGAAATAAACAAAATAATTTATTTTTTTTTTACAAAATTGTCGTATCTTTTGACTGAAATTGGTGCATCAATAAAATTTTATGACAACACAGATGCTTGTCTGTGATTAGAAAACTTCATGAGCTCATTCTTGAAATGGGGCTTATGGGATTTAGGACCAGTGTAGTTCCAGATCAAATAGCACACTGCTGTAGCCTGATAACAATCAATATTGCTTGTTAGACGGAATGGAATGGTGAACAGTGTAGATCCTGATCAGACTGTGCGTATGCACAGGCTGATCTGGATCTACACTGGTTGCAAAACCCATAAGTCCCATTTCTCCAGTCGCAGTCACAAATTTGTAATCTGAATCTAGCATTGACTGAGCTCAGCCTCAGTCAATCAAACTGCATGATTTTAAGCGTGATATTTGGTATTCGGTGTTATAATTATCGGGTTGTGGAATCTTGAAAAACATTGTGACCTGACGGCGCCAAAGAACTCACAATTTGTGTGTTTGTTACAGTTATGGTCCATTATGTTTAGTTGCACTTGCACGTGCACAATAATATGCATGAGAGCAATTAGTCGTGTTTGTGATCAGGGGCCTGTTTCACTAAACTTCGTACGACTAAGATGTTCGTAAGTGCAAATTTAGGATCCTCTGAAAAATTTGTCAGTTGCTTTATATAATAGTTTCAACTGTCATTTTGTCGCGTAAAGCATAATATGGGATCCATATCTTGCAATTTTTGTTTTCTTTCACTGAAACATATTGATTAAGTTCACACATGTCTCCATTTGTCATAATATGACAGTAATTGTCCAACGTCATACTCTTGCTATGTGGATCAGATACTTTGTGCTTACATTTGAAAACTAAAAATGGCATAGATGGTATATTTATTTGTTTCTTTCTATACACCCTGAAATTGTTTTTGGGGTACATTATAGTCAGACAGGACAACATCAGACAGACAGATGACGATAGGAACACGCTGCTCAACGACCTGGATGGCCATGCGCGAGCTGTGCTCGAGACTCCAGGGCACGAAGGAGTCGCTGCAACGGGCAGCTCACGGCAGCCATTATTGATAAGGAACGGTACATGTGTAAACTACCACAGCCTAATCTGATTAAGCAGAGGAATTATTAACCCTTATAACGGCGAATTATGTTGTTGTCGTCTTCGTTTCTCTTTCTTTATTTTACAGTATCTTTAGATGAGACTTGAAACCAAGGTCCCGTCTCTAAATGGCTTAGCTGTTGTTGAGATAGATAATTTTGTGATCGCTGCAAAACTAAATATTATGTGTTTCCTATGCATTATCAACAAAGAAAACACTTGCCAGAACCCCGATATCCCACGTTTGGCCCTAACATACATACTTCGCTGTCTTGCGCATGAGAGTTGAATCTGGTATACCAATTTAAACGAGTAGTGCTACTCGTATTACTTTTATGAGTTGGGCTAAGTGACTTCGGTGTAGTGAGGCCACCGTCACCAGATCATCAGGTTATCCTAATTCCACAGCTGAATAAAATAATAAAAAACATTTTTATGACCATGATCGCTGTAGAGCTAGGAGACATGTAGTGTTTGATCTCTGTATATGTCCGTGGTCACATTTCCTTCTTTACGGTAATATTCAGTTCTGGGGCCGTTTCACTCAACTTTGTACGACTAAAATGTTCGTAAGTTCAAATTTAGAATCGTCTGTAAATTTAAATTGATGGATTTACATTTATTGAGCATAGGCTGCATATGCAGTCTATGCTAAATAAATGTAAATCTAATGATAGTTTACAAGAAATCAATGTTAATATGAAAATTATTCAGGACTATCCTAATTTTGCACTTAAGACAGTTTAGTCGTACAAAGTTTAGTGAAACGCCCCCCAGATGTTGGGACTTTCCTACGACCATCCATAAATAGGCTTCAAAATGACCTTCACACGTTAAACACCAATAAATAAAATCAAATCACTCTTCCCCATCTTGCTTTCAGGGCTGAATATTATTTATTTATTTGGATGTAAATATTCCGTTCTGATTTTGTGATTTTATTCCCAATGCAGCAGATTACATGCGGGCTTTAAATTACCTTAGCTGTTGATATGCCGTTTAAACACCAATAAATCAATCTTTCCTAATCTTCCGCCACCACAGCTACAGACACACATGACGATATCAGCCAGGAGGCAGAGCTACTGAGGAGCCAGATCGGTCGAAGCGCACATCGAACAAGAACCTCGAGGGGTTACTACAAACAACCGGGAGGAAGGAGTTCCAATGTCAGCTGTAGTCGCAGGAAACAGGGCGGGCGGGAGATACAACTTCTCAAGGATCGGCTCCTCTCAATGAGAGCAAAATGTAAATGACTAGATGTGGACAAATATTGAATATTGGAATTTCTTTAGTTTGACTATTTG
Organism: Conchocele bisecta; assembly: GCA_029237695.1. Taxonomy (NCBI): domain Eukaryota; kingdom Metazoa; phylum Mollusca; class Bivalvia; order Lucinida; family Thyasiridae; genus Conchocele; species Conchocele bisecta. The sequence continues at coordinate 136,997,103 of CM055267.1, read as the reverse complement.
TCAAAAAATTAACGACTGCATGTTCAGATCTTGCACTCGCCAGTCTGGACAACTGCTATATAAACTACACGCCGAGAAAAAAGCAACACTTGCAAGTGCTTTTTCAACCCTGTCTTCATTCGTCTTATTTTCTCTCGTGGGTGGCAGGTGGGAGCATGCGATGGGTAATTTAAATATCGGGGATCATCCTTACCGGAATCCCGACTGGAGACCTGGTTTGGCCCTCACATACGTCTTTGGCATTTTGTATGTGACAGTTGAATCTGGTTATACCCCTTATAAGAGTAATCCTACCGGTATTACTTTTAAATAGGAGAAGGGGCCAAGTGACCTTGGTGCGGTATGGACCTGGCACCAGGTCAGGTTATTCTAATTTCAGGGCTGAATATGTTGTATCTCGATGTAAATATTCCGTTCTGATTTTGGGATTTCCCCCCCAATGCAGCAGGTTAAAACGGGATCGAACCTGTTTGCCCGGCCTTACATGACCTTAGCTGTTGATAGGCCGTTAAACACCAATAAACAAACAAACTCATTTTCTCTCAATCTTTGCATGGTTTAACCTGTATGTGTGTATTACGGACAAAGCCAGAGTCGTGAGGTGGCATCTCTGCTCACCTGGAATGTCAAGCTGGAAGGGGACGTGGAACGTCTACGCCGACAGCTTACCAGCAAGAAGTTTGAACGGTAAGGATTTACAATGCTCTTGGACGGCATCATAGTCAAATGATAGAGAATTTGACTTATGGTACGAGATCGGGAGGATGGGAGAGTATGCATATTTTAATGAACCCATCCTTCTTATCCTTAACGGTGAATGTTACTTGGATTCACACCGAGCGCTAAGTGATCCGGTGTTGTCGGGCTGCTTGTCTTTTGGTGCTGAAAGTTTTTATTGTATTTTGTGCTGAATGTATGCTACTACTACATTCTGTTTGCACATGACCTTGCTATTGAATTAATGTAAAACCCCAATTATTCAATCAATTATAATGAGACTTGAGACCAAGGTTAATTTCTCTATATGACCATAGCTATTGCTGAGTCATTTTGTTGACAATAATTTGAGGAATATTTCAGACTGACATTCTGCAGATTGAGAATGTCGTCAGGTATTGGATGGATTGCACCTACAATGTTTCTTTTCAATGAACAGTCAGCCAATGGTCTGATTTCAATGTACAATTTCATATATTTTATGCCTGTGCATGACTGTGTGGTGTTAACCCATCTGTTTATGTGGCTGGAGAACTGGGGGTTGAGGGATTTGTGGTTTGTGTAACTCCTAGTCTGGTAGCTCAGTCCTGCAGTCTGATAGCGATGTGTGATATTTGTTAGAGACATGGACAGGTGTTTCATTGATGAAATGGTGGTGAACAATGCAGATTCTGATCAGACTGTGCGGATGCGCAGGCTGATCTGGATCTACACTGGTCGCATCACCCATAAGCATCCATTTCTAACCCACTCATGGCCACATATGACATTATTACACTCACTTCAAGCACCATAAATCAATCAATCAATCAACCAAACAAACAATCATTAATCAATCAATAAACCAATCAATCAATGAACTACCATGTATTACACCACACCTTAGACTGGTGGATGAAGAGGCCTTACCATCACTAACGTAAAACTAAATGGAGTATATGACTTGTTTGCGACTCCAGATAAGTAGGTCATTTACACGTTAAATTTTGTAACCTCGTACCTCACAGAAACATTGATAGTCCAGTAGTAGAAGATTGTATGTTACACATTGTTTAAATGGGGAGTATGATCTTCTACTTCTCGACCAATCAATATGCTACTTGGCGATAATTTGGACAATTCTACAGTACTCGCAACTATCATGCCTTTGAGCTTATGAATGAGTAGAGAATTTACTTATTAATTAGTCGTTTTCTTTGCCATTCTGTTCGTTCACCGTCCGTCCGTACACATACACTTCAGGGGTGTGGGAATTTTCTTAAAGGATTGCCTCTTTAATTAATTAAAAGAAATTAAAAAAAAATATATGTGCCGCATATAGTTGAATATGCCAAAGAAAAATAATATTTTGTGAAGTGGTGCATGGATTTCCTCTTTTGTTGTGATTTTTGTCGCGCCCGCTTGCGGAAAGCGCGATATAGTCGGCACTTTGGCGTACGTACGTGTGTCCGGTTAAATTTTATGGTTAAAGTTTTTGGTTAAAGTTTTTTGGTTAAAGTTTTTCGTTATACTATATCTCTGCAACTGCTTTGCCCCCATTAGTTTGAAACTTCACATGGGTGTTTATCATCATCTATATTTTCATTCTACCCCCCTCCCGTGCGGCCCCTGTGCCCAATGTCAAGGTCAAATTACTGAAGTTTTTGGTTAAAGTTTTTGGTTAAAGTTTTTTGGTTAAAGTTTTTCGTTATACTATATCTCTGCAACTGATTCGCCCATTACCTTGAAACTTTACATGGGTGTTTATCATCATCCATATTTTAATTCTACCCCACGTGTGCGGCCCTTGTGCACAATGTCAAGGTCAAATTACTTTGAAGTTTTTGGTTAAAGTTTGTGGTTAAAGTTTTTTCATGTACTATATCTATGCACCTACTTTGCCCATTACCTTGAACCTTCACATGCCTGTTTATCATCATCCATATTTTCATTCTACCCCCCACCCGTGCAGCCCCTGTGCCCCCTCCCCCTCCCCGTGATATACCTGCTAAATTGCTCTAGTTGTTTCGCTGGTTGAGATCAATCTATATGATTCATATCTTGTCTTATTATGGGCAAATGTGACTGACTGGAGAAATTGCACACTTTATGACATTGCGCTTTATGACATTTGCGATCAGTGTAGTCCCCAGATCGGACTGAGCGGATGCACAGGTTACACTGTTTGACAATCAGTCATTGAAACACTGTCGTGATTCAAACAATCTTGATCCTTATCCAGGCTACAATAGTGCGAGCAATCAAGAACTTTATAGGTCACAAAAGTCGTAATCCTCATTTCTGCAGTAACTGCAACAAGTATGGCCGCGACTGGAGAACTGGGGCTTATGGGATTTGTGACCAGTCTAGCTCCTGATGAAATAAAAAAAACCTGTAGCCTGATAACAAACTATATCGCTTGTTAGATGCATGATGGGTGTTTTCATTGAGGAATTGGCGAACAGTGCAGATCCTGATCAGACTGTGCGGATGCACAGGCTGATCTGAATCTACACTGGTCGTAAAACCTGTTAGCCCCATTTTTCCAGTCACAGCCACATATTACAAAACGCGAAAGTAATCTACTTATTTGGAGTCCAGCTTGTAGGTACAGTGTGCGAACGGAGACCTGGTTTGGCCCTCAGGTATGTCTTTGGCGTTCTTGTATGTGAGGGTTTAATCTGGTTATCTCTTCTGTCTGTTCCACGTTTTGCTGATGGCAAACATTTTTGTTATTTATGAAAAAGTACTTGTTAGATTTAATGTGTTAAATAGGCTAAAGTTTGTCGGCAGCAAAACGTGGAACAGACAATAGTCATATGTTGGTGACGCGGAAACATATTAATATTCAGAATTGACATTTATACATCTCTTCAGCGTGCATGGCTTTTATTTATAAATTATAGCGCAAGTAGATGATGCATGTTGGTAGTGTTCTATTGAAAGTTTAAGAAAATTTAGATTTCAGTAGCAAATGGAAGTGGTTGTGAAGGAAATATTTATAGCTTTTCTACTTGTGTGGGTGGCAGGTGGGAGCATGCGAAGGGGAATTTAACGATCGGGGTTTCATACCTTACTGGTATCCGGAACAGAGACCTGGTTTGGCCCTCAGGTACGTCTTTGGCGTTCTTGTATGTGAGCGTTTAATCTGGTTATACCCCTTATATGAGTAATATCGTTATTCCTAATCCTATTACTTTTAGGGGAAGGGGCCAAGTTACTTTGGTGTGGTATGGACCTGGCACCAGGTCAGTTATTCTAATTTCAGGGCTGAATATATATTCCGTTTCGATTTTGGGATTTTCCCCCCAATGCAGCAGGTTACATGCGGGATCAAACCTGTTGGCCCGGCTTTAAATGACCTTAGTTGTTGATAGGCCATTAAACATGTATATATTAAATCAAATCTACTTGTTATGGGAGGGGTTATCACGTTTCTCCCGTGGGTGGCAGGTTGGAGCACACGATGGGTAATTTAACTATCAGGGTTCATCCTTACCGGAATTCAGACTGGAGACCTGGTTTGGCCCTCACATACGTCTTTGGAATTTTGTATGTGACAGTTGAATTTGGTTGTACCCTATTTTATGGAAAGGTCCAAGTGACTGATGTGGTATGGACCTGGCACCAGGTCAGGTTATTCTAATTTCAGGGCTGAATATATTTTTTCTCGATGTAAATATTCCGTTCTGATTTTGGGATTTTCCCACCAATCCAACAGGCTAAAACGGGATCGAACCCGTTTGCCTGGCCTTACATGATCTTAGCTGTTGATAGGCCGTTAAACACCAATAAACAAACAAACAAACATTTCTCCCATGTTGTGAATTATGCCATATTTTAGGTTTATCGTTAAATGGTTAGATTTTGGGTTCTTCAGTCTCCTTTAGGTATTCTTAGGTAACGTATACTTTTTTTGTGTAACAAAAACTATAAAATTATTTGCGTAACAAATTGCATCTGTGTTAAGGATACATGTCTATTGCTGTGGTTTACCAACTGCTTATAGCTGTTCTTACATGTTGTAGCCGTCATTGCTAATGTCAAGAAAGTTCCTCGCTATATGACCTTAACCGTTGCTGGGACGTTAAATGTGTTTTGTTATTACTAAGAAGAGACAATGCCACACCCTAGCCCTAACCCAAACAATTACATGTATCTTTCTGCCAATCCATCCACAGGTCTGTAGTGTTGAAAGGGTGAATTGATATTGATCCCGTCAACACAGTGCGTACGTGCCGTGAAACAATGTGCCGTGAAATAGTTTTGAAATCCTGTCCATACGACCTAATCACTGCGTATGAATATGTGTGGTGGCTGGGGCTATTAGTTGTTTTGCATTTTAAAGAGATTTGTAGGTGTTGACGGGATGAATAGAATAGTAGGTTAGTGCCGTGAATTGGAAAAAATATCTGGCGCGGCACAGAAACGGGATGTGCTCGGCAGAGCCTCGCCCATCCCGTTTCCTGAGCCTTGCCAGATATTTTTACCCATTCACGGCACTAACCTACTATTCTCCATATCATATGCCCACCTTGTTAAATGTTCCATCCAATCAGTTATAAATCATATTCCAAGGGAAATCCTGGGTGGTAGGTGGGAGCATGTGATGTGTAATTTAATGATCGGGATTCATCTTTACCCGAATTCCAACCGGAGACCTGGTTTCGCCCTCACGTACGTCATTGACATTTTTGTATGTGACAGTTGAATCTGGTTTGAGTAAGACGATTATTCGCAATCTTATTCTTCCCAATGCAGGTTAGATGCGGGAACGAACCCGTTTGCCCGGACTTAAATGACCTTAGCTATTGATAGACCGTTAAACACCAATAAATCAAATACCGCTATCTGTATGTTTATCACAGTTTCTGATAATATATACTTGGATATAACGCAAGATTTGTGGAATTAAATCAAATGAAACAGTGCGATTGGTCATTTTGTGTACATGAAGAAAACAACAGTGTAACATATTCTCAACAAGATGGTTCAAATGAGTCGTAACAACATATACTTTTATGAAGAAATAAAGAAAATAAAAAAAATATGATTATATACTTTGACTGCAATGAGTTAATTTGTCTGTGAACCTGTATTTTCAGGGAGAGAGCGGTGCAGGAGTTACGTCGCTATGGTTTAGCCCCGCCCATATCTACGATGGACTACTCCAGCACCAGTTGATATCGCTCCACGAGTCCCATACGTTCTCCTCGCTCGAGAAGTGCTACCAGGTTAGTTGCTGTTCATGATCACGAGGGTCGCGAGGTCTAAGTCCGCCAAGGTCAAAGCCAACTTCAAGGTCGGCAAGTCCTGTAAGGGAAACACTGTCACTCTCAAAGAAAGATAAAAAGGTAAATGTTGCTTGTTTAGCGATTCTTGCATACTATTGGCTGTGACTGAATAGATGGGGCTTATGATTTGTGATTAGTGTAGCTCCTTATCAAATAGCACACACATGTAGCCTGATATTGATCTATATTGCTTGTTAGAAGCATGACAGGTGTTTCATTGATGGAATGGCGAACAGTGCAGATCCTGATCAGCATCAGCACAGGCTGATCTGGATCTACACTGGTCACAAAACCCCAATTTCTCCAGTCAGAGCCACATTTGTGTACTTGAGAAATGGGGCTTATGGCATTTGTAGCCAGTCTGGCTTCTTGTCATGTAGGACTCTCTAGGGCATGATTAGGATCTATATTGTTTATTAGTAGCATGACAGATGTTTCACTAACTGAATGGTGAACAGTGTAGATGCTGATCAGAATGAGCAGATTTGCAGGCTGCTCTAAGATTATGATGGTCGCAAATGCAACCAACCACCAAACAAATACATTTATAAACCAACCAATCAATCAACCACCCAACCAACTGACCCAACCGACCCAACCAACCAAACTAATTAACTAACCAACCAACCAAACTAATTAACTAACCAACAAACCACCCACCAGCCAACAAACCAACCACCCACCAACCAACCCACCAACCGATCACAAACCAACCAACAAACCGACCACCACCACCAACCGACCAATACATTGCAGATCACGGGTCACTACGAGGCTATACTACAGGTGATGGAGGAGGCTTACCGCCTACTATGCAAGAAGAAATACGAAACCCTCAAAACTGCCAGACGCTCGTCGTCCGCGAGGGCAACACCCACAAAGGTCAGTACACACAGTTGAAACCACTCGTCATATGTGGATATGGACACAGCTGACCAAAGGGACATAACTGTGTCTCAGATCCAAGGAGACAGTTGCAGGTTTTGGTACCTTGCCACATTGTAAAGCAATGGGTGATTTTCATACTGGCTGTGACTGGATAAATTTCGACCAGTGTAGATCCAGATCGGCCTGTGCATCCGCAATTTCAATTGAAATCTGTGTTAGAATTAGGAAACTGATATAAACTAATATTCTAAAGTAGTTTATAGGGAATACAATGTTGTCTACATGGAAACATGTGAGTTTTGGCTGGTACTGATTGGGTCTCCAGTAGATTTTAGCTTAAATTTACTTGGTAGGTCTTGTGCATTGGTAAATTTATGAAATAATTAATGTAATATGGTAGTTTCATAATACAGACATTTTCTTCATATCAAAAATACACAAACTTGCTCATAATTAACATTTGAAGTGAGAATCGGATCTGATTCGCTTCTCTGCAGGGGAATGCTATGAGAGGAACTGTAACTCTGGTACGTACGGTACGGGAGGGTCACAGAGTTACAGGCTGCAACTAATCATATGTCACCTTTGTTAAACTGTATAGTGCTTGCCTTATATCTGAACAAATTGCGTCCGAATATTTAGTTATTATACAATGTACTGTTGTGTGATTCTTTTTCCGTCACCTGTGATCTGCATGAATATCGATTAGGAATCATATATATGCATGTTTATCATCATTCCACATTGTCATTTTTGCCCAATAATTAGTTGTCAACCATGCAGGTCCACACATGGAAATTTAGGCTAACGTTATTCAATCATTATTGATACATCGATTTTGATTTTTAAATTTAAATTTAGATTTTATTTATTCTACAACGATTACAATTACTTGCGAGAGCACATATGCAATGTTTTCATTGCCACAGATGAAGGGGTAAGGGTGGTCCTCGATGTGGGAGGAAACTGGAGTACCCAGAGGAAACCCACTTGTCCGATATGGCGACCACCATACCATCTATTATTGATCTTAAAACATTGTAGTATTATTTTTCATATACAATGTTAATAGTTGTTCTCCAGACGCTTTGACAGTGTTGCCAACTGTGTCATGAGTGGAGGAAAATACATGCAGAGATCATTTTGGGCTGTTAAAGCGAGAGATTCTCACATATATTTTGGAAAATATCATGAACATATAAATAATACATCAATTCTCTCACTAATTTTTTTGTCAAAATAATACTTGGATCACAAATTTCTATCGCTCCCAAAAATAATCCCTGTATATGGAATGTTAATTGGTGCAATCCAAAAAACTAGATACCAGAGATAATGTCATTGTATTAATTGACTGCCATGTTGACCAGTTACAGAACAATACCGATGCTCGCAAACCTGTAAGTAGCCTCTCCCGATTGTACTGATGCTGCACTCCGCACCGGCGTAAAATGTTTCTCGTCGAAATGGGCGCCGGATTCCTGATGAATTCCCATGCAGCTACATGAAGATACTGCATAAACACATTTCGTTTAGTAACCGGCGCAAGAAATTTGCGTCGGTTATTAGACGAAAATGTGTTTATGTGCTATCTCTAAGTAGATCTGTGTGGCATCTCGTCAGGAAACTGGTGCATTTTTCGACGTGAAACATTTTACGCCGGTGCGAAGTGCAGCACAAGTGACACTATTTGACCTGATAACATTTAAGACCACCGTAGGATCTGGGCTTGTGAACAAACATCTTTTGTTTTATTTGCTAAATATTAAAAAGGCTTTCATTCCTTGGGTATGTTGACAGTATAAAATGGGTCCGAAAGTTCGGAACGGTGAATGTGTAGATACTTGACGATTTCTGTCGTGTGTAATTATTGAGCATTTATTTTAGTAGTTGCACAAACTATGTAAATTACCCAAAAACCAACAAAATGCACCCCAATCTACCCAAAATAGACCAAATGACACAAATGACACAAACATATTGACCATCTGTTCAAACACCTATGCTTTACACTACCATAGCATGTAGACAATTGACTGACAAGTTGTTTTCTGTATTAACTTGTCATAAAACTTGATTTGAAAACAGGATCAGCTGATAGTGTTGTTACAGATGAGCCTGCACGGTCTGACCAGGGTCTCCTCTACTATCCTTTATAGCATTTGGGGAAAATTCCTTATGCTTCTAAGTGGGTGGAAGGTGGGTGCAAGCGATGGGTAATTTAACGATCGGGGTTCATCCTTACCGGAATTCCGACTGGAGACCTGGTTTGGCCCTCACATACGTCTTTGGCATTTTGTATGTGACAGTTGAATCCGGTTATACCCCTTATGTGAGTATTACGATTATTCGTAATCCTATTTTAGGGGAAGGGGCCAAGTGACTTTGGTGTGGTATGGACCTGCCACCAGGTCAGGTTATTCTAATTTCAGGGCTTAATATATTGTTTCTCGATGTAAATATTCAGTTCTGATTTTGGAATTTTCCCCCCAATGCAGCAGGTTAAAACGGGATCGAACCCGTTTGCCCGGCCTTACATGACCTTAGCTGTTGATAGGCCGTTAAACACCAATAAACAAACAAACACACTTATGCTTCTTATGCGTCAACGGTGAGTCGAGCCTCAGACACAGGGTCATTAAACTCATGGCCAACGGTGAGTCAAGCCTCAGTCACAAGATTAACCCTTACAACCCTAAGTAACTGTAATAGACTCTGACATGTTAAATTCCTGACCATTGCAATCATAACAAAATGATTTTCAGACTACGGTAGTCCATTTATAAAAAGGGGGTGTTTTTTTTCTTCTAAAAAATAAGAAAATTACTTGCCAAAAAGTGCAGATCCTGATGAGACGGCTCGTCACGAGCCGGCTCATCTGGATCTACATTGTTTGCAAACATCACAAAAGAGGTCTGTAGTGTGAAAGGGTTAAGGATCCCCACTTGTGTATTTTGTTCCTTGTAACACATTAAAACCGTAATACATACAGGCTTGATACTTGGAGGAATTGGCCGTCACCTAGAAGATATGGCATTGGACTTCAATACCGGAGGTTGTGAGTTCAATCCTCACGCTAGGCGTGAAAATACTTGCATAGTATTTCCATCGCACTTGTCTGTCAAATTTGGTCCCGTCTCTATATGACCTTAGCTATTGCTGGGACATTAAACCCATTCGCTTTCACTTTGATACTTGGTTTGTAGCCTCTGTATTATGAGTAGATGCACAAAGTTTAATTCAACCCTCAGGCCATGAATTATCTCCCCCTTTCAGACTTGAAAGTGTGCATATGCTTTATATATTTTTGGTTTTAACTCCATTTAATATAACCTTTCTTTGCTTTACAGAAAAAGAACTTGTGCTAGAAATTGAAAGACTAAAACGTAAGAACGGCCCTATGGGAGCAAGTAAGAAGGGGAACGTTCCAAGTAAACTGGACGCGTTTGAGCTAAGTGTAGAGGAGGAGCGAAATTATTACGGCGACCAATCAGAAGCCTTCCTGAAAATGTTACGCGGGGAGATTCCATCGCGAGGTCGAAGTCCGCCAAGGTCAAAGCCAACTTCAAAGCCAACTTCAAGGTCGGCAAGTCCTGTAAGGGAACCACTGTCACTCTCAAAGAACGATACAAAAGTAAATGTTGCTTGGTTAGCGATTCTTGCATACTTTTGGCTGTGACTGAATAGATGGGGCTTATGATTTGTGATTAGTGTAGCTCCTTATCAAATAGCACACACATGTAGTCTGATTTTGATCTATATTGCTTGTTAGAAGCATGACAGGTGTTTCATTGATGGAATGGCGAACAGTGCAGATCCTGATCAGCATCAGCACAGGCTGATCTGGATCTACACTGGTCACGAAAACCTCATTTCTCCAATCAGAGCCACATTTGTGTAATTAAGAAATAGGGCTCATAGCATTTGTAGCCAGTCTGGCTTCTTGTCATGTAGGACTCTCTGGGGCATGATTAGGATCTATATTGTTTATTAGTAGCATGACAGATGTTTCACTATCTGAATGGTGAACAGTGTAGACGCTGATCAGAATGAGCAGATTTGCAGGCTACTCTAAGATTATGATGGTCGCAAATGCAACCCACCACCAACCAAATACATTTATAAACCAACCAACCAACCAATCAACAAACCGACCGACCGACCACCACCAAACCAACCAACCAACCAACCAACCCTCCAACCGATCACAAACCAACCAACCAACAAACCGACCACAACCAACCAACCAACCAATACATTCCAGCCGCGGCTCACTACGGGTGATGGAGGAGGAACGCGACTACTACAAGAAGGAATACAAAACCCTCAAAACTGCCAAACGCTCGTCATCCGCGAGGGCCACACACACAAAGGTCAGTACCGACAGTTGAAACCACTCGTCATATGTGGATATGGAGACAGCTGGCCAAAGGGACATAACTCTGTAATAATTGCAGTGTTGGGCCTATGTCTCAGATCCAAGGAAACAGTTACAGGTTTTGGTACCTTGCCCCATTGTAAATCAATGGGTGATTTTCATACTGGCTGAGACTGGATAAATTTCGACCAGTGTATATCCAGATCAGCCTCTGCATCCGCAATTTCAATTGAAATCTGTTTTAGAATTAGGAAACTGATATAAACTATTACTTCTAAAGTAGTTTTTATCCTTACAGAATATCCAGTAAATAAAATTTTGTCTACTTAGAAACTAGGATCCAGCAAAAATATTTCATGCGAGTTTTGGCTGGTACTGATTGGGTCTCCAGTAGATTTTAGCTTGAATTTACTTGGTAGGTCTTGTGCATTGGTAAATTTATGAAATAATTAATGTAATATGGTAGTTTCATAATACAGACATTTACTTCATATAAAAAATACACAAAATTGCTCATAATTAACATTTGAAGTGAGAATCGGATCTGATTCGCTACTCTGCAGGGGAATGCTATGGGAGGAACTGTAACTCTGGTATGTATGGTATGGGAGGGTCACAGAGTTACAGGCTGCAACTAATCATATGTCACCTTTGTTAAACTGTATAGTGCCCACCTTATATCTGAACAAATTGTGTCCGAATATTTACGGTATACAATGTACTGTTGTGATTTTTTTTCCGTCACCTGTGGTCTGCATGAATATCGATTAGGAATCATATATATGCATGTTTATGATGATCCACATTGTCATTATGCCCAATAATTAGTTGTCAACCATGCAGGTCCACACATGGAATTAGCTACGTTATCATCATATTACATCGATATTGATTTTTAAATTTAAATTTTATTTATTCTACAACGATTACAATTAATTGCGAGAGCACATATGCAATGTGATTACAATTAATTGCGAGAGCACATATGCAATGTTTTCATTGGCACAGATGAAGGGGTAAGGATGGTCCTCGATGTGGGAGGAAACTGGAGTACCCAGAGGAAACCACTTGTCCGATATGGCGACCACCATACCATCTATTATTAAAACATTCTAGTATTATTTTTCATATACAATGTTAATAGTTGTTCTCCAGACGCTTTGACAGTGTTGCCAACTGTGTCATGAGTGGAAGAAAATACATGCAGAGATCATTTTGGGCTGTTAAAGCGATAGATTCTCACATATTTTTTGGAAAATCTCATGAACATATAAATAGAAGTCTACATTCGTTTTCTCAAAGTCGGTTATGTCGAATTCCCTCGTTACATCAAATTTGTGTCCAAGTCCCGTTTCAGATCCTATTATTTTCAATGTCACTGGCTACCGTTACGTCGAATTTCGTTACATCGAATTGTCGTCAATTCCAAATAATTTTTAGGTCCCGAAAACAGAAATGTGTGGTATTTCACTCTCGTTAAGTCAAAGTGTCAGTTTGCGCTCGAAGTGCGAAATCACAGCGCCAATTTACCGGATCAAAGACTGGACTTAATTACCTGTGTAAACCTGTGTAAACAAACTTTGAATAAGTGATCAAGGTGATTCCATCGACACCAATTAAACTTAAATCGCCAGTTAGAGTTGCAAAAGTGTAACTCCGTGTGTCACAGGTCGTATGGGAGTTGCGTCCTGAAACGTGTATGGTAATATTTCGAGGGCATGTTCAGATTTCGTTACGTCGAACTTCGGTCACAGGCCGACGGACTTCGAGTAATCGAGTGTAGACTGTAATACATCAATTCTCTCACTAATTCATTTTGTCAAAATAAGACTTAGATCACAAATTTCTATCGTTTGTCAACAAAAGTAATCCCTGTATATGGAATGTTACAGCAGTTACAGAACAATACCGATGTACAAACCTGTAAGTACCGTAGCCTCTCCCGATTGTACTGTACTGCTGCTGCACTCGAAATACACACCGCATTGTACTGTACTGCTGCTGCACTCGAAATACACACCGCATTGTACTGTACTGCTGCTGCACTCGAAATACACACCACATTGTACTGTACTGCTGCTGCACTCGAAATACACACCGCATTGTACTGCTCGAAATAGGCACCGGATTCCTGATGAATTCCCATGGTGCTACATGAAGATACTGCATAAACACATTATCGTCTAGTAACCGGCGCAAGAAATTTGCGTTGGTTACTAGACGAAAATGTGTTTATGCGCTATCTCTAAGTAGATCTGCGTGGCATCTCGTCAGGAAACTGGTGCATTTTGCGACATGAAACATTTTACACTGGTGCGGAGTGCAGCACAAGTGACACTATTTGACCTGATAACATTTAAGACCACTGTATGATCTGGGCTTGTGAACAAACATCTTCATTTATGCTCTGTTCTGATTCTATCAGGAAATTTGTTTGATCGGCCAATGAAACTTACTGCTTTCGAGTACCAATTTGGAGAACATGCTTAGAAAGCTTATATGCACAGACCCAGAGCATCAACACATTCTTCATTAAAGTACATGCGCACTCAGTAGACACAACATGTTCTTTGTAGGAATTAAATAAGTGTATAATTGTGTCAATATTCCACCAGTTCTAAAAATTACGACTACCCGCTATACAGATAAAATTATTTAGTAATAATTATTTTACTGATAGTGACGCGCGGTGGTATCAGGCTATTTTCATATGCAAATGAGGTAGGATATTTTTTAATTATTTACACTAATTAAATGTGTTGCCTGAAAAAATAATATTTTCGACAGATTATGAAGTGATCATTGAACATCAAAAATACAGATAATAAATAGTAATGGCCGTTAACATTTTAATGAAACACAGTTATCGCCCCTGATATCAATGTGGACATTTACATCTGATATAAAATGTATAATAATGCCAATCAATACGTGAAGTAATGGTGAATGAATGTTTATTTTGCCAGAAAATGTCTCGGATGATGTCTCTGATATAAAGAACAGTTTGTGTGGGTGGTTGGTCGGGTGAACGCAACGGCGTAAATTAACGGTAGGGATTCCTCATTATAGGAATCATGATTTACCTGGTTTGGCCCTCAGGTAAGTTTTTATCTTTGGCTCTTTTGTTACCTGGGAGTTGAATTGGGTTATTGCTCATTATAAAAGTAGTAAGATTATTACTGATCCTACTGCTTTTTGGAGGGGGCCAAGTGATTCTGGTGTGGCGAGGACCTGGCATCAGATCAGGATTATTCTGATTTCAGGGCTGAATATATAGAGGATATTCATATTTTTGCAACGAATATGACATATATGTTCATCGAGTGTGTGGACATTTCCCACCATGAGATGAACATTTATTATATACCTACCCATGAAATACATAGTTATACGATGTAAATAAAAGTCATATGTTCTCATCGATGAAATAAACATCTTCCGGTGAAAATACGACTACTTCCGCTATCTATTTTCATAACGCGCACCTGCAGTGCCGGACTGCAAATAGGCTGCAAATACACATTCATTACCGTATACAGTCTAAAAAACTGCTAATTTCCATGGAGCGGTATATAATAAATAGAATATTCATATTTTTGCAACGAATATGACATATATGTTCATCTCGTAGTGTGAAATGTCCATATTTCACTCGTGCCTAATGGCACTCGTGAAATATGGACATTCCACAACACTCGATGAACATATATGTCATATTCGTTGCAAAAATATGAATATCCTCTATATATGTCATATTCGTTGCAAAAATATGAATATTCTATTTATTGTCGACCATTTTCTATGTGAGTGTAGCCTTTGTGGTACCATCTGTCAGCCTTTGTGGACTATTTTCTATGAATATAGCCATGGTACTGCTGTCGGCCATCTGGCTTACTCTGTGAACTGTTTTTACGTTGATTTCAGAAAGTGTAGTAACAGTTTGCCGTGTTATACGTCCCGTTCATCTCCTCCTGATAGTTTAATTTTAAATTTCAAAAGGATCAGTTTACTGCCAATAATTGACGTAATTACGTTAATTACAAATACAGGACACGGGAAGGAAAATGTTCGTGGAATAAACTGTGCTAACATATCAGCAAGCGTAAATGTCATTTACAACTAGTTACACGTTTATTCGGCCGTGTAAATAAAAGATTTTGCTTGCGCAATCTGAGGAAATATTTGTTGCAGAGCCGTACATAGCGCTCATAAACCTATTTTTATCACTGTGGATACCCATTTTCAAGGTAGATAACTAGCTGATGTCTCAAAATTCGGCATTCGGCCTATGTTCACGTAATGTGTTGATACATAAAGCATGTTTAAATGAATGTCGTTGATTGATCATTGACTTATATTAATAATAATGCAATAATGCAATAAGTATAATCGGTGTTTAGCTGCACCTGTTAAACGATATGTTAATAGGTGTTAATCGCTCCAATTCCGTGCGGCCCGATCGGCGCATGTGCTCGTTTAGACAATTTACCAAAACACGTATATTTGTGGTGCATTATTGTATTAAAATTCATAAAATGATCATAACACATAATAATTCAGTCAATTCAATGAAAATGCATGTCATAAATATCCGCTAACATACGTACAAGCAACATCGAACAGCCTTTGTGGCCTTTTCCAGCCTTTGGGGTGTTTAATGTGACCCGTTGTGACGTGATGATTTTTGATCCCGCTGCCATGTTTCCTTTCCTGTCAGAAAAACAAAATGGTCAATTGGTGTTGACAAGTTGGTGAGAACACGGCACGATCCAGTCGTCAAAGACATTGTAACTCAATGTGTGATTCCAATGTTTATGGTTTTATAGGCGGTGAGTGAAATTACCCCCAAACTCTATATGTTTAATATACAGTTCTATCTGTGTGTTTAGGCCTGTCAGAGCAGCCCTGTTTGACAGCAAAATCCAACATTGACAAAAAAGTTGTGCAGCCAGATGAAATAAAATTTCAGCAGTTAGTGTGTAGGGCTAGTAAGTGAGAGGCAAGTGTAATTAATAGTATTTGTTTCTGTGTAATTAATAGTATTTGTTTCTGTGTAATTAATAGTATTTGTTTCTGTGTAATTAATAGTATTTCTTTATGTGTAATTAATAGTATTTGTTTCTGTGTAATTAATAGTATTTCTTTATGTGTAATTAATAGTATTTGTTTCTGTGTAATTAATAGTATTTGTTTCTGTTTTCAGCATTTTAAATGCATTTTATTGCAGGAGCTAGTGTAGCATTTTTTTCTATTTTGCAGAAATTGAAATGTTTCAATGTTGTTCTAGAACACTGATTGACAGCTGGGTATGTACATTTCCAGTTACATCATCAAGATGGATGCCTTTTGTTTAGGAGTGAATGAAAAAATTGCTGTGAACAGTGTAGTTGCCGAAAATGGTACCTGCCAGGCCATTATGGAAGAAGGGTCGCTATGGTGTATTTTCATACCGTGACCCTGAGACGGGCGTGTGGCATAAGAAAAATGTCCACAGAGTGGCACTAATGGCTGCACAGGGTCAGATCCATGTGGCTCCAACTGTAGATTGCAGCCACTTGTGCAATAATAAACTTTGTATTAATGTAGAACATCTCAACTTGAGACTCGGGGTCAGAAATAATGGCAGAGAATGGTGTTTCCAGAATGGCTGTTGTGTCGGGCATGGCGCCTATCCAGACTGCCTGGTTAATTTGATGTAGTAAGTAAGGTGTAACCGGCATGCAAAAACAGACAACATGCAGCGACCGTGTACATGCAATTGTAGAAAAGTTACCTTTTTGAGTTTGCAACCAGTGCATACCCAGCGAGAAATTTGGGTTAACCTACGCTGGTCGTCGAAACACGCACTTCATATTTATATCACTCAGTGAAGTAGTGTAAGCTCATCTGGATCCACATTGGTCGGTTGCAAATTCCATAATGCCCTCTTTGTTACTCACATTCAATGTAATCTTCAGTTTGTGGATCCCATTTGCAGCATTTGGGTATGGATAATCGTCTGCTGATAATGACTGGCGATGTTTGTTAAAACCACACAGCCACTACCTCACTAACAAATACCCCGCTACCTGACTGACAGTGTCTCCATCTTAGTACTAAGTACAAGGCAGATAATACCGTCAGCCATGCAGCAAGGAATACCCCGTCTCGTAGTCATGGGATCCACTAGGCACCTGATCCTGGTCCTGTGGCAACTTCTGTCCTTTGGAGTAACTGTGGTCCACATCGTCTAGTTGTCCTTTCCTGTAGTCCGAGATCCTCCCAGCTTGCTTGTACTGGAAATGTGCCTTCTCCACATAGCCTCTTTTCAGATGACGCCTTCGAATAACTTCCGGCCGCTTACTATAGTCTCTGTGAAAGTTGTACTCGGTGCTCAGACGGTTCAATGCAGTGTTTAAACGTGCAGAGAAGTCGAGCCCTCCCGACATGCGACTCCACTTTTGCCGTATAGAGTCTGCAATGCCACAGTTATATTTCAGTATTGTTGATGATACCCTCGCTGTGAAATTCCGCGAATAGTTTACATTTTTCGGCAGGTTCACTCCACAATGATCGTTTGAATGCTTCATTCTTCTGCGTGTGTAGCCATATCATGTCATTTTAAATGCCTGTTCGCACAGCCTCATTTTAAGTATATCACTCATCAGCTGACTGTCACTTTCATTCATTTGCAGTGGTGGCAGCTGATTTGGGCCCAGGAACTTCGAACGTGCCCACCAGTTGTCGGTTTCATCGCCAGCGCAAACGACGGAGTCCGCAGCACATTTGGAGTGGTCGTCGGCGTAGCAAGATACAGTTGTATCTATGATCCGGGGTATCATGCAGGTATTTACCTTGGTCAAATCGTCATTTGACATTTCCAGTAGCTCCTTGCATATGGCATTGCATCTGGCATGACATCTGCAAACATTCCTCTGCTGAATTCGGCAGCATTGCAGCGCTTGAACTGCGTGCTGCTCAGGTGGATTGAGTCCGCCATCCGCGTCACCTGCCATTTGGGAATAAGTGTCGAGCAGAAATCGTGGCACTTCACACATCTCCGTCTGTTATTGCATATCGCACCAGCATGCCCTTCATGAAAATATCATCTGCCATTGCCTTACCCATCTCGTATTCTGAATGCGGTGCCACAGCCGCAATGTTGGAGGTACAACCCTCGTGCCCGCCAGGGCACTGCACATCATAGCCTTCCCCTTTGAGCCATGCTCCAGTCCAGCACAACTTATTCTCTACAGCCATTGCCACAATATACTCTTTTCAGTATTCTTCTCGATCGCTATGCTGTATGCCTGTGATGCTCTTTGTCCCGGTTTCTTTGTCGACCCAAATCTGATTGCATTATACTTTGCATCCACACTAACATCAATGAGGTTAGGCTGATTGTCACCCCTGGCTTGGTTGGCTGCCTTAACTTCATCCAGCCTGCTAGCCATATCCTCTCTTGCTAATTGTGTTACATGCCCTGCAACTTTGTTAGCCGTCTTCTGCATTGATGTTACAGTGGGCGGTGGTATTTCTAGGCCTGCCATGCGTACCCGCGTCCGCCTCGCCCCCATTGGCATGTCCAGTAAAACTGACTGTAGATCGTAATTTATCAGGGCAGGATTTTGTCCAGGTTTGTGAGTTTGCTCGATCTCTCTGAATAGTTTATATTCTGGTGATTTGAAGTGGCACCCTTTGCAATGGTATGTAAATCTCCATGCCATTCCCTGCTTTATTTCAGAGGCTATCTCCAGCTGAAGCCCGCGACAAGTCGGTTGGTGCACCTCGTGCAGTTGATAGATGGAATTCATCATGTCGACCAACTTGTAGTTGTTGATGATACGCATGCCATCAGACACAGACTGTTTCGGTAAGTGTCCCATTTTCCTAGTTCTCAGATTTTGAGCTGGTCCAGAACTTGCTATAGGTAGTTGTTGACATTGTTCTGATGTTGACGGTGCTCCAAAATTGTACCTGCTTGGCTGGTCCTGTCGCTCGCCCAATGGAACGGCAGCAGATTTGCCACTGCTGGTTACAGATTTTCCTCTTCTCTTGAAGAAATTTGTCTTGCGCTTCCTGTCTCCCTTCATAATTCCAGGTATATAAAGGTAAATCCAGATCACTGAGTCTAGCTTGTTATAGTTTGACTGCTACTCACTGAATGGCACCAGTGACTGAACTTTTCAACTTTCTCTACTGGCCAGCAACCTGTGATCCAACATTCTGTTAATCACCTATTAAGTTTTATTTCAATATTTAGTCTTGACCCTATTAAAACAACTGACCATCAGGGTCAACAGTGCTATGCCTGGAGTTTGCAGGCTAGCCAGAAAGTCAGTGCCCAGTCTAGTGTTCCGTGCAGCCTGATCAGGGGCTACAGTGTTTGCTATGCAGAAATATCAAGTGCCGGAATGTTGTTTGTGCCCAATAGTGTAGACCTGTCTGTACCCAACAGTGTAGACCCAGATCAGACTGCACACCTGTGCAGCAATCTGTTCTATGCTGGGCACAGCATCTGAAACATGCACATAACTCCTGCAATAGTAATACACTTCACCTGCAGTGATTATCTCCCCTGCTGCATGGGCAAGCTGTGTTTGTAGTCTGCAATACACCTGCAATAGCCTATATCTGCATGCCACACAGGTGAGATTAACAACTGCATTTGCCTGTGTTGCCACACACCACTGCTAATGCTGTGAGTTTGAGTCTAGTGTTGGTGGTATATCTGCGGACAAACATGCCGAACATCCAGTTAGAGTAGCATAGAAAGTATAAAAAAATTACATGTACTCCATATTATAATTATTTTTTTACCAATTTAGGGTTAACACTGGGTACATGAGGCAGATTGGCACATAGCTAGTGTTGGTCGTGCATGCAGGCAATGTGACTCGTGACTGGTGGCCCGACAATGCAGGAAAAATCATAACGTGAATATCCATAGTGTTGTTATACGTCGCCATAGCTTCATTCTCTGCTGTTCTAGATGGTTGAATATGTGACACATGTAACATTTGGTACTTGTTAGTTCAATATTTGCACCATATGGAAAATATATCTGAAAAATGCTCACATTTGGTTCCGACATTTGAAATTTTATTTTAAAATTTTATTTTAAAATTTAATGAAATTATTTAATTTTCGAAATTTTTCCATTGTTTTTAAAGGCCTGTATTAATATTTCACATTCTGCATAATAGTACCATCAAATGCCTGTCCAGTCCTTTTTATTTCATTACAAAATGTCAAAAACTGCATGAGATTTGGACTTTTTACAAACAGACGTAGCTTTGCCTCGGCCGTGCCCTCGGAACATGAGAATGCGGGATTTACATCATGTGATTCGTGTGTGCACATTTTAGTCGCAGAGTGGCAGATTTCATAAAATCCACTTGGTTCTCATTGCAAACTGACTACTTGATATGTCTGAGCTTCTATTTCTTGTTTTTTCATATTTGCCCCATTCTGACAGACCTCAGTACACAGATAGACTGCTTCCGGGTCGGTACCCTCAAAAAATAGTCCGGAGAAAAATGCATATGTTTGTGTTGCATGTGTTTTGAGGCAGGTTCGGGTGCACTGATGTGGTGACATGTGGAGACAGTGTTTACACAGGGGCTCTAGTACACAGCCAAGATCTGCAGTTTGGAATGGATTATTTTGTGTGGCATAACACATGTAAATGAGTGTGATGCGGCTCTGCATCTGTTGTGACGTGATGATTTTTGACCCCGCTGCCATGTTTGCTTTCCTGTCAGAAAAATGAAATGGTCAACGGGTGTTGACTAGTTGGTGAAAACACGGCACGATCCAGTCGTCAAAGACATTGTAACTCAATTTGTGATTCCAATGTTTATCGTTTTACAGGCGGTGAGTGAAATTGCCCCCAAACGCTATATGTTTAATATACAGTTCTAACTGTGTGTTTAGGCCATATGTCTGAAAATGCAATCAACTATATTGCCAATATAGTATTTAAATGATTAATGATTGGCCTGTGATGCCACTGAATTTTCACATTTCTTTAGAATTGCATCCATTTCTGAGACAATAAAGAACTTCATGGCACGTACCAGTCTTGGCGAGTGTCTATAGAAATTACCGTAAACACACTAAATATCTGCACACTTTACTTCTGGGAAACCCATTTTAAATACATGATTTTCACAGCAAGAATGTCCAAATTTAACGATCGGGGTTCATCCTTACTGGAATTCTGACTGGAGACCTGGTTTGGCCCTCATATACGTCTTTGGCATTTTGTATGTGACAGCTGAATCTGGTTATACCCCTTATGTGAGTATTACGATTATTCATAATCCTATTTTAGGGGAAGGGGCCAAGTGACTTTGGTGTGGTATGGACCTGGCACCAGGTCAGGCTATTCTAATTTCAGGGCTGAATATATTTTTTCTCGGTGTAAATATTCCGTTCTGATTTTGGGATTTTCCCCCTAATGCAGCAGGTTCAATTGGGATCGAACCCGTTGCCCGGCCTTACATGACCTTAGCTGTTGATAGGCCGTTAAACACCAATAAACAAAACAGACCTCCTTAATTTAAATCACATCTTTAGACTGCGTTGCAACTAATAGTAATTTGAAGGTTCTTTGAGCCAATTCCCACTCTTAAATATAAGATAACTGACTCAACTCATTTCAGGAGAACGTATGATACAATAAGGACTGCTCGGAGCTGAAAACTCAACTGACAACGAAGATGAGCGATCTAATGAGGCTGGAGGAGTTACTCGATCGCGTTGCCGAGGACAAGAAACGAGTCAGTCACAGGGTCAATAAACTCATGACCAACGGTGAGTCTAGCCTCAGTGACAGGGTCAATAAACTCATGGCCAACGGTGAGTCTAGCCTCACACGGGGTCAATAATTTCATGGCCAACGGTGAGTCGAGCCTCAGTCACAAGGTCAATAAACTCAAGGCCAACGGTGAGTTGAGCCTCAGTCACAAGGTCAATAAACTCATGGCCAACGGTGAGTCGAGCCTCAGTCACAAGGTCAATAAACTCATGGCCAACGGTGAGTCTAGCCTCAGTCACAGGGTCAATAAACTCGTGGCCAACGGTGAGTCTAGCCTCACACGGGGTCAATAAATTCATGGCCAACGGTGAGTCGAGCCTCAGTCACAAGGTCAATAAACTCATGGCCAACGGTGAGTCGAGCCTCAGTCACAAGGTCAATAAACTCATGGCCAACGGTGAGTCTAGCCTCAGTCACAGGGTCAATAAACTCGTGGCCAACGGTGAGTCTAGCCTCACACGGGGTCAATAAATTCATGGCCAACGGTGAGTCGAGCCTCAGTCACAAGGTCAATAAACTCATGGCCAACGGTGAGTCTAGCCTCAGTCACAGGTTCAATAAACTCATGGCCAACGGTGAGTCTAGCCTCGGTCACAGGGTCAATAAACTCATGGGCAACGATGAGTCGAGCCTCGGTCACAGAGTCAATAAACTCATGAGCAAAGGTGAGTTGAGCCTCAGTCACAGGGTCAATAAACTCATGGCGAATGGTGAGTCGAGCCTCAGTCACAGGATTAACCCTTACAACCCTAAGTAATTGTAATGGACTGTGATATGTTAAATTCCCGACCATTGCAATCATAACAAAATGATTTTCAGACTAAGGTAGTCCATTTATAAAAAGGGGGTGTTTTTTTTTCTTCTAAAAAATAAGAAAATTACTTGCAAAAAGTGCAGCTTGTCACGAGCCGGCTCATTTGGATCTACATTGTTTGCAAACATCACAAAAGAGGTCTGTAGTGTGAAAGGGTTAAGGATTATCTCCCCACTTGTTTTATTTGTTCCTTGTAAATTGTAAAACATTAAAACCGTAATAATTACATGCTTGATACGTGGATCAATTGGCCATCACCTAGAAGATATGGCATTGGACTTCAATACCGGAGGTTGTGAGTTCAATTCTCACGCTAGACGTGAAAATACTTGCATAGTATTTCCATCGCACTTGTCTGTCAGTTTAATTCAACCCTCAGACCATGAATTATCTCCCCTTTTCAGACTTGAAAGTGTGCATGTGCTTTATATATTTTTGGTTTTAACTGAATTTAATATAACCATTACTTTCTTTGCTTTACAGAAAAAGAATTTGTACTAGAAATTGAAAGACTAAAACGTAAGAACGGCCCAATGGGAGCAAGTGAGAAGGGGAAAGTTCTGAGTAAACTAGACGCGTTTGTGCGAAGTGTGGAGGAGGAGTGAAATTATTACTGCGACCAATCAGAAGCCTTCCAGAAAATGTTACGCGGGGAGATTTCATCGCGAGGTCGAAGTCCGCCAAGGTCAAAGCCAACTTCAAGGTCGGCAAGTCCTGTAAGGGAAACACTGTCACTCTCAAAGAAGGATACAAAGGTAAATGTTGCTTGTTTAGCGATTCTTGCATACTTTTGGCTGTGACTGAATAGATGGGGCTTATGATTTGTGATTAGTGTAGCTCCTTATCAAATAGCACACGCATGTAGCCTGATATTGATCTATATTGCTTGTTAGAAGCATGACAGGTGTTTCATTGATGGAATGGCGAACAGTGCAGATCTACACTGGTCACAAAACCCCAATTTCTCCAGTCAGAGCCACATTTGTCTACTTGAGAAATGGGGCTTATGGCATTTGTAGCCAGTCTGGCTTCTTGTCATGTAGGACTCTCTAGGGCATGATTAGGATCTATATTGTTTATTAGTAGCATGACAGATGTTTCACTAACTGAATGGTGAACAGTGTAGACGCTGATCAGAATGAGCAGATTTGCAGGCTGCTCTAAGATTATGATGGTCGCAAATGCAACCCACCACCAACCAAATACATTTATAAACCAACCAACCAACCAACCAATCAACAAACCGACCGACCGACCACCACCAAACCAACCAACCACCAACCAACCCTCCAACCGATCACAAACCAACCAACCAACAAACCGACCACAACCAACCAACCAATACATTCCAGGCCGCGGCTCACTACGGGTGATGGAGGAGGAACGCGACTACTACAAGACGGAATACAAAACCCTCAAAACTGCCAAACGCTCGTCATCCGCGAGTGCCACACACACAAATATGGTCAGTACCCACCTCTTGTGAAACCACTCGTCATATGTGGATATGGACACAGCTGGCCAAAGGGACATAACTCTGTAATAATTGCAGTGTTGGGCCTATGTCTCGGATCCAAGGAGACAGTTACAGGTTTTGGTACCTTGCCCCATTGTAAATCAATGGGTGATTTTCATACTGGCTGAGACTGGATAAATTTCGACCAGTGTATATCCAGATCAGCCTCTGCATCCGCAATTTCAATTGAAATCTGTGTTAGAATTAGGAAACTGATATAAACTATTACTTCTAAAGTAGTTTTTATCCTTACAGCATATCCAGGGAATAAACTTTTGTCTACTTAGAAACTAGGATCCAACAAAAATATTTCATGCGAGTTTTGGCTGGTACTGATTGGGTCTCCAGTAGATTTTAGCTTGAATTTACTTGGTAGGTCTTGTGCATTGGTAAATTTATGAAATAATTAATGTAATATGGTAGTTTCATAATACAGACATTTACTTCATATAAAAAATACACAAAATTGCTCATAATTAACATTTGAAGTGAGAATCGGATCTGATTCGCTACTCTGCAGTGGAATGCTATGGGAGGAACTGTAACTCTGGTACGTATGGTATGGGAGGGTCACAGAGTTACAGGCTGCAACTAATCATATGTCACCTTTGTTAAACTGTATAGTGCCTGCCTTATATCAGTCTGAACAAATTGTGTCCGAATATTTACGGTATACAATGTACTGTTGTGCTGCCTTATATCTGAACAAATTGTGTCCGAATATTTACGGTATACAATGTACTGTTGTGATTTTTTTTCCGTCACCTGTGGTCTGCATGAATATTGATTAGGAATCATATATATGCATGTTTATCATCATCCACATTGTCACTATGCCCAATAATTAGTTGTCTAACATGCAGGTCCACACATGGAATTAGCTACGTTATCATCAAAGATCATATTACATCGATGTTGATTTTTAAATTTAAATTTTATTTATTCTACAATGATTACAATTAATTACGAGAGCACATATGCAATGTTTTCATTGGCACAGATGAAGGGGTAAGGGTGGTCCTCGATGTGGGAGGAAACTGGAGTACCCAGAGGAAACCCACTTGTCCGATATGGCGACCACCATACCATCTATTATTAAAACATTCTAGTATTATTTTTCATATACGATGTTAATAGTTGTTCTCCAGACGCTTTGACAGTGTTGCCAACTGTGTCATGAGTGGAGGAAAATACATGCAGAGATCATTTTGGGCTGTTAAAGTGAGAGATTCTCACATATTTTTTGGAAAATATCATGAACATATAAATAATACATCAATTTTGTTACTAATTTTTTTTGTCAAAATAATACTTGGATCACAAATTTCTATCGCACCCATTGTCAACAAAAATAATCCCTGTATATGGAATGTTAATTGGTGCAATCCAAAAAAATAGATACCAGAGATAATGTCATTGTATTAATTGACTGACCATGTTGACCAGTTACAGAACAATACCGATGCTCGCAAATCTGTAAGTAGCCTCTCCCGATTGTACTGATGCTGCACTCCGCACCGGCGTAAAATGTTTCTCTCTCAATTGTACTGATGCTGCACTCCGCACCCACGTAAAATGTTTCTCTCCCAATTGTACTGATGCTGCACTCTGCACCCACGTAAAATGTTTCTCTCTCAATTGTACTGATGCTGCACTCCGCACCCACGTAAAATGTTTCTCTCTCAATTGTACTGATGCTGCACTCCGCACCCACACGTAAAATGTTTCTCTCCCAATTGTACTGATGCTGCACTCCGCACACCCAGTAAAATGTTTCTCTCTCAATTGAACTGATGCTGCACTCCGCACCCACGTAAAATGTTTCTCTCCCAATTGTACTGATGCTGCACTCCGCACCCACGTCAAATGTTTCTCTCCCAATTGTAC
Source organism: Conchocele bisecta (assembly GCA_029237695.1). NCBI lineage: Eukaryota > Metazoa > Mollusca > Bivalvia > Lucinida > Thyasiridae > Conchocele > Conchocele bisecta. Next base: position 136,970,829 of record CM055267.1, on the reverse strand, counting down.
TGATGCTGCACTCCGCACCCACGTCAAATGTTTCTCTCCCAATTGTACTGATGCTGCACTCCGCACCCACGTAAAATGTTTCTCTCTCTCAATTGTACTGATGCTGCACTCCGCACCCACGTAAAATGTTTCTCTCCCAATTGTACTGATGCTGCACTCTGCACCCACGTAAAATGTTTCTCTCTCAATTGTACTGATGCTGCACTCCGCACCACGTCAAATGTTTCTCTCCCAATTGTACTGATGCTGCACTCCGCACCCACGTAAAATGTTTCTCTCTCGATTGTACTGATGCTGCACTCCGCACCCACGTAAAATGTTTCTCTCTCAATTGTACTGATGCTGCACTCCGCACCCACGTAAAATGTTTCTCTCCCAATTGTACTGATGCTGCACTCCGCACCCACGTAAAATGTTTCTCTCTCAATTGTACTGATGCTGCACTCCGCACCAACGTAAAATGTTTCTCTCTCAATTGTACTGATGCTGCACTCTGCACCCACGTAAAATGTTTCTCTCTCATTTGTACTGATGCTGCACTCCGCACCCACGTAAAATGTTTCTCTCCCAATTGTACTGATGCTGCACTCTGCACCCACGTAAAATGTTTCTCTCTCAATTGTACTGATGCTGCACTCCGCACCCACGTCAAATGTTTCTCTCCCAATTGTACTGATGCTGCACTCCGCACCGGCGTAAAATGTTTCTCTCCCAATTGTACTGATGCTGCACTCTGCACCCACGTCAAATGTTTCTCATCGAAATGGGCGCCGGATTCCTGATGAATTCCCATGCAGCTACATGAAGATACTGCATAAACACATTTTCGTTTAGTAACCGGCGCAAGAAATTTGCGTCGGTTACTAGACAAAACTGTGTTTGTGCGCTATCTCTAAGTATATCTGCGTGGCATCTCGTCAGGAAACTGGTGCATTTTTCAACGTGAAGCATTTTACCCCGGTACGAAGTGCAGCACAAGTGATACTATTTGACCTGATAACATTTAAAACCACCGTAGGATCTGGGCTTGTCGACAAACATCTTCATTTATGCTCTGTTCAGATGCTATCAGGAAATTTGTTTGATCGGCCAATGAAACTTACTGCTTTCGAGTACCAATTTGGAGAACATGCTTAGAAAGCTTATATGCACAGACCCAGAGCATCAACACATTCTTCATTAAAGGTACATGCGCACTCAGTAGACACAACATGTTCTTTGTAGGAATTAAATAAGTGTATAATTGTGTCACTATTCCACCAGTTCTAAAACAAACAAACATCTTTTGTTTTATTTGCTAAATATTGAAAAGGCTTTCATTCCTTGGGTATGTTGACAGTATAAAATGGGTCCGAAAGTTCGGAATTGTGAATGTGTAGATAATTGACGATTTCTGTCGTGTGTAATTATTGAGCATTTATTTTAGTAGTTGCACAATTAAACTATGTAAATTACCCAAAAACCAACAAAATGCACCCCAACCTACCCAAAATAGACCAAATGACACAAATGACACAAACATACTGACCATTATCTGTTGAAACACCTGTGCTTTACACTACATAGCATGTACGTAGACAATTCACTGACAAGTTGTTTTCTGTTTTAACTTGTCATAAAACTTGATTTAACAAACAGGATCGCTGATTGTGTTGTCACAGATGAGCCTGCACTGTCTGACCAGGGTCTCCTCTACTATCCTTTATAGCATTTGGCGAAAATTCCTTATGCTTCTAAACTAGCAGATCTGGCTACATGAGTGCTGCTGATCAGGAGTTGGATTGGTCAAAACTATATACAGTAATAACCGTACACATTGGCACACCATTTGTTTTGGGAAACCTCTATAAGGGGTTTTCCCAAAACAAATTGTATCCAATACATTATTGCACTCATACAACACCTTAATATTAGGTCACTCTTTGGTTTGTGAAACCGTGTATTTATCGATGTTTCCCATAATACATTGTGTCTGAATAGTTGTCATTATTACAGTAAAAATGTTTCTGTAACAAGCAGCACATAATCATATTATAGAATCAGCTAGGTTTTTGTCGCGCCTGCTTTAGCAGAGGTGTGACTATAGTTGGCGCTTTTTCCGTCGTCGTCTGCGTCGTCGTCATCCGCGTCGTCCGGTTTTTTTGTAAGGTAAATGCGTTAAAGTTATTGTTTTTTCACAATATCTCTTTAACCCCTTGCCAGACTTTGATAATATTTCACATCAATGTTTGTCTAGGGATGATGCTTCATTACGCACACCCCGACATCCAAATTCTCAAAGTCAAGGTCAATTATTGTATCCCCCAGACTACCGTCGGGGGATACTATGGATTTGACAGCGCGCCGCGTCCGCCGCAGACACTTCTTGTCCGGAGCATAACTCGAACACCCTTTGGAATATTTTCATGAAACTTCACACATGCATAGACCACGACCCGAAGGTGTGTCGCGCACAAGAATGACAACTCTTGCATAGCTAATTTTTGAGTTATCTCCCTTTTTTGTTTCTCGCACTGATTTCGTGTCCGGAGCATAACTCCACACCCATTTCGAATATTTTCATGAAACTTCACACATGCATAGACCACGACCCGAAGGTGTGTCGCGCACAGAATGACAACTCTTGCATATCTAATTTTTGAGTTATCTCCCTTTTTTGTTTCGCGCACTGATTGACCATAACTCGACCACCCTTTGGAATATTTTTATGAAACTTAACACATTCAATTAGACCACGAACCGAAGGTGTGTCGTGCACAAGAATGACAACTCTTGCATAGCTAATTTTTTGAGTTATCTCCCTTTTTTGTTTTCGCTCACTGATTTCCTGTCCGGAGCATAACTCGACCACCCTTTGGAATATTTTCATGAAACTTCACACATGCATAGACCACGACCCGGAGGTGTGTCGCGCACAAGAATGACAACTCTTGCGTAGCTAATTTTTCAGTTATCTCCCTTTTTTGTTTTGCGCACTCTACAAACTGGACAATAATGCATGAAGACCTGTTTTCTCGTCTGCTCTGTATACCTTTTCTCGTGTGCTCTGTACACCTTACCTGTAGAGAGAACAATAGAAACTGGGAGAACCATGTGCTAAGCATGGGCTAGCATGTGCAAGATTGTCCACTGCTTGACCACTGCTTGACCACTGCTGACCAGGTAATTTATACAGGTAAATCACTACATTGGGTACTGTGTTGAAAATATTGTGGCATTATGTGGACCTCTGCAGATATATGTAGATAAATATAGGACTATTAAAAAAAAATCTGGTCTCCAATAGCAAGCATTATTATTTTTAAACTTTTTTTTGTCATTTTTTTTTTTTTTTTTTTTTTCATTATTTTTTTTTCATTTATTTTTTTCAAATTATTTTTTCAATTTGACTGGAAAAAAAATCTGGGCTCCAGTAGCAAGCATTATTATTTTTAAACTTTTTTTTTTTTTTTTTTCCATTTTTTTTTTTCATTTTTTTTTTTCATTTTTTTTCTTCAAATTATTTTTCAATTTTTGTCCAGTAGCAGAAGGTCGTAAGTGCTATATACAGACTGTGCACCTGTGCATGTGCTAGCATGTGCAACTGACCACTGACCACTTACAGGTAATTTATACAAGTAAATGATTATATTACATTTCCGTAAACTGTGTTGAAAATATTGTGGCATTATGTGGACCTGTGCAGATATATGTAGATAAATATAGGACTATTAAAAAAAATTCTGGGCTCCAGTAGCAAGCATTATTATTTTTAATTTTTAAACTTTTTTTCCATTTTTTTTTTTCATTTTTTTTTTCAAATTCTTTTTCAATTTTGTCTAGTAGCATAAAGGTCGTAAGTGCTATATACAGACTATTATCATATAATAAAACAATTATTGACTAGTGAGCCATAGAATATAATCTGATATTCTATGGTTCACTAGTCATAATTGTATAATATGTTCGGGCCAGTGAAAATTGCTTTCGGGCCCAGGCTCGAGGTCAAGGCGGGACAAGGCGAGGCATCTGATTCCGCGGAATTCTTGTTTACTTATCTCCCTTTGTTGTTCCGTGCTCTGATTTTGTATCCAAAGCATAACTCGAACACGCATATACGCATTGCTATAAATGGTCCTTCTACCGCCTGTGCCAAATCCACGTTCGTTCTGCCCCCGTCAAGCCCAGGGTCAAGGTCACATACTTAGTGCTTCAAAAACATTACGCTTGGGTAAATATCTTATACTTTCTGTTTTCTTTCATGGATCATGGATCATCTTCATATTTCATATACGCATTGCTCTAATGGTCCTCTACCGCCCTGTGCCAAATCCACGTTCGTCCTGCCCCACCAATCCCAGGGTCAAGGTCACATACTTGGTGCTTCAAAAACTTTAACGCTCAGGTAAATATCTTATAATTTTTATTTCCATTCACGGATCAACTTCATATTTCATATACGCGTTGCTCTAATGGTCGTCTACCGCCCTGTGCCAAATCCACGTTCGTCCTGCCCCCGCCAAGCCCAGGGTCAAGGTCACATACTTAGTGCTTCAAAAACTTTAACGCTCGGGTAAATATCTTATAATTTCTGTTTTCTTTCATGGATCATCTTCATATTTCATATACGCATTGCTCTAATGGTCCTCGACGCCCTGTGCCAAATCCACGTTCGTCCTGCCCCCGCCAATCCCAGGGTCAAGGTCACATACTTGGTGCTTCAAAAACTTTAATGCTCAGGTAAATATCTTATAATTTTTCTTTCCATTCACGGATCAACTTCATATTTCATATATGCGTTGCTCTAATGGTCCTCTACCGCCCTGTGCCAAATCCACGTTCGTCCCGCCCCCGCCAAGCCCAGGGTTAACATCATATACTTAGTGCTTCAAAAACTTTAAACGCTCAGGTAAATATCTTATAATTTCTGTTTTCTTTCACGGATCAGCTTCATATTTCAAAAATGCATTGCTCTTAATGGTCCCTCTACGCCCTGTGCCAAATCCCACGTTTGTCCTGCCCCCCGCCAAGCCCAGGGTGAAGGTCACATACTTGGTGCTTCAAAAACTTTAACGCTCAGGTAAAAGAAAATTTTGACTTGCAATTTGGCCTCATTTATATTATCAAATCGATATGTGGGACATCCGTGTTCTATGAACACATTTTCTAGTTTATTAAACTTCACACATGCATAGAAGACGACCCAAAGGTGTGTCGCACGTAAGAATGACAACTCTTGCGTCGTTAATTTCTTAGTTATCTCCCTTTGTTGTTTCGTGCACTGATTTCGTGTCTGGAGCATAACTCGAACACCCTTTGGAATATTTTCATGAAACTTCACACATGCATAGACCACGACCCTAAAGGTGTGTCCCGCAAGAATGACAACTCTTGCATCACTAATTCTTTAGTTATCTCCCTTTGTTTTTCCGTCACTGATTTTGTCTCCGGAGCATAACTCGAACACCCTTTTTTCAAACTACTTGTGTATCTGGGGAGGGGGATACACATGCGCTTGTCGACAAGCGTCCATTTCTAGTTTACTTTTAATGTTCACCGGTTTTGTAACAGAAATGCGTTAAAAGTTATTGTTTTTTCACAATATCTCTTTAACCCCTTGCCAGACTTTGATAATACAGTCGAACTTCAATGGGTCGAACAGCCTGCGGGGTTAAGTTTTAGTTCGACCCATCCGTTGTTCGACCCATCGGGATTTTCTACTGTAACCATTTCAGATCTACGAGTTGGTCAGTGTATTAAGTGAAACAAGTCGTCATTACGACACGTTGTTTCATATCAATGCGCTTACATTTGCATGTACGGTCGATTGTCACAGTCGTTTATTAACAGAAACAGGCTTTAATAAAATAAAGAAAGCGGCAAACTCATGTGTGTTTTTATTTACATAGCCATTATACAGCAATAGAACATGAGAACAACAGAAAATGATTACGAAATACAATTGGCGGACTTGATTGCCCCGTCCGATACGATCATGTGAAAGCATCTCTGAGTTTGTACCTATTGGCATTTGCGTAATTTCATGACAAATATGTATTTGCCATAAAATGATGCGCATGCTTGTAGGTATAAAATTACATCGCTCGTCATACACTGATAAATCAATAGATGCATGCCCAGTCGCTCCATCACTACTTCGGACCCGGAACCACATTCACTGCATATCATAATTTACTATCACATGGAACCCAGTACAAGTTATACATGAAAGTTATACACGTCCGGTATTGAAGAAGTCTGTTATCTCGCCTTGCTTCGTAGTCCTCCGCTTTACCTGCTCTATCACAACACGTCTAAATACCTTATCGTCAATGCATAATTACCACGTATGCTGGTCACGACTGCCGTTATTGTATACGCTCAAATGACCACTTGAGATTTGTTTGACTAACCGGTTAACAATAGGTGTGAAAGTCAATCAACCAGTCTGGAGACAATCGTCTGACATGTTCGAGTTTTTGTGGTGTTTATAGTGGATTTATACACGACCGGGCGTGACAGCGATTCGAGGCATTGAGGGTTGTTCGACTTTCACAAGTTCGACCAATACCGGGTAGTTTTAACGTATTTATATAGGAATTCTGCCGGGACCTAAAGGCTAGTTCGAGGCAAGCATGGCTGACGAGTTTACCAGGGTTCGACCCATCGAAGTTCGACTGTATTTCACATCAATGTTTGTCTAGGGATGATGCTTCATTACACACACCCTACATCCAAATTCTCAAGGTCAAGGTCATTTATTTACTTGTTATGTTCACGGTCAAATGCCTCGGCAGGCGCGATACCGCTTCCGTGGCGGAATTCTTGTTGAAATTTGCTATTGTAATATTTCTGCCAAGTCTGCAGTGCTCCCCATTCCGATGCATTGCCATCTGTAGTTGATGATGAACATAAACCCCCTATCAATCAATTTATTGACCAATCAATCAGTAAATCAATTCATTGCAGGGCCTCTCTAATGACATGTATGTCGTAAAGTTGACACGGGAGTGGGACGAGATGCAAGCACTCCTGGACAAGTTTGAGCGACACATGGCGGAGATACAGGTGAATGTTAAGGTGCTGACCGGTGAACGCGACAAACTCAACCGCATGTACGAGGAGGTGAGCTTATTAGACAGTATACAGTTATTTCACGGTCATTCGGGGAACAGTCAAATATTGCCCCGAGGTGTTGTGGACGACCTGAGGCACTATTGCCCTGAGGCCGAAATCGAACGCGGATTAGAATTCCACATTTGCTGTGAAAATCTTGTCAACCTTTGACGTCATTTACGGAAAATATCGTAAATTTTGTAAATATTTTTCACGAGATATCGTCACTCGCCCGACAGAATGTTGGCGGAGCGAGGACTAGAGGACAGTATATGTATGGGTAGTATATGTAGTCGGTCAGGTGCTAAACTGGCCATAAATACCATAATTCCCATTTCTAGTAAAAAAATAATTTCTTATCCCACAGGATGTTGGCAGAGGAGGACTAGATTTGTCCCTGTTACACTCACCTAAAATGACAGGCCGTTAAATATCATTAAATAAATAAACATCCACCACAGAATGTTGGCGGAGGAGACGGAGCGAGGTCTAGAGGATACGTAGAAGCGATTGATGCGGCGGGAGAAGGAACTACAGGCCCAGGAGGAGCGGTGTGTCTGACTCGAGGAGCGGATCTCTGAGCTACAGATGAACATCGGTGTGTCCAAGGATGAGAACTGCAACATGCGCGTCACTGTTAGTAAGCTCGACAGGGAGAAGGAACTACAGGTCCAGGAGGAGCGGTGTGTCTGACTAGAGGAGCAGATCTCTGAGCTACAGATGAACATCGGTGTGTCCAAGGATGAGAACTGCAACATGCGCGTCACTGTTAGTAAACTGGACAGGGAGAAGGAACTACAGGTCCAGGAGGAGCGGTGTGTCTGACTCGAGGAGTGGATCTCTGAGCTACAGATGAACATCGGTGTGTCCAAGGACGAGAACTGCAACATGCGCGTCACTGTTAGTAAACTGGACAGGGAGAAGGAACTACAGGTCCAGGAGGAGCGGTGTGTCCGACTAGAGGAGCAGATCTCTGAGCTACAGATGAACATCGGTGTGTCCAAGGACGAGAACTGCAACATGCGCGTCACTGTTAGTAAACTGGACAGGGAGAAGGAACTACAGGTCCAGGAGGAGCGGTGTGTCTGACTCGAGGAGCAGATCTCTGAGCTACAGATGAACATCGGTGTGTCCAAGGATGAGAACTGCAACATGCGTGTCACTGTTAGTAAGCTGGACAGGGAGAAGGAACTACAGGTCCTGGAGGAGCGGTGGTGTCAGACTCAAGAGAGAACAACATCTCTGAGCAACAGATGAACATCGTGTGTCCAAGGATGAGAACTGCAACATGCGCGTCACTGTTAGTAAGCTCGACAGGGAGAAGGAACTACAGGTCCAGGAGGAGCGGTGTGTCTGACTCGAGGAGTGGATCTCTGAGCTACAGATGAACATCGGTGTGTCCAAGGACGAGAACTGCAACATGCGCGTCACTGTTAGTAAGCTCGACAGGGAGAAGGAACTACAGGTCCAGGAGGAGCGGTGTGTCTGACTAGAGGAGTGGATCTCTGAGCTACAGATGAACATCGGTGTGTCCAAGGACTAGAACTGCAACATGCGTGTCCAACTGTTAGTAAACTGGACAGGGAGAAGGAAACTACAGGCCAGGAGGAGCGGTGTGTCTGACTAGAGTCGGATCTCTGAGCTACAGATGAACATCGGTGTGTCCAAGGATGAGAACTGCAACATGCGCGTCACTGTTAGTAAACTGGACAGGGAGAAGGAACTACAGGTCCAGGAGGAGCGGTGTGTCTGACTAGAGGAGTGGATCTCTGAGCTACAGATGAACATCGGTGTGTCCAAGGACGAGAACTGCAACATGCGTGTCACTGTTAGTAAACTGGACAGGGAGAAGGAACTACAGGTCCAGGAGGAGCGGTGTGTCTGACTAGAGGAGCGGATCTCTGAGCTACAGATGAACATCGGTGTGTCCAAGGACGAGAACTGCAACATGCGCGTCACTGTTAGTAAGGTCGACAGGGAGAAGGAACTACAGGTCCAGGAGGAGCGGTGTGTCTGACTAGAGGAGCAGATCTCTGAGCTACAGATGAACATCGGTGTGTCCAAGGATGAGAACTGCAACATGCGCGTCACTGTTAGTAAGCTCGACAGGGAGAAGGAACTACAGGTCCAGGAGGAGCGGTGTGTCTGACTCGAGGAGCAGATCTCTGAGCTACAGATGAACATCGGTGTGTCCAAGGACTAGAACTGCAACATGCGCGTCACTGTTAGTAAGCTCGACAGGGAGAAGGAACTACAGGCCCAGGAGGAGCGGTGTGTCTGACTCTAGGAGCGGATCTCTGAGCTACAGATGAACATCGGTGTGTCCAAGGACGAGAACTGCAACATGCGCGTCACTGTTAGTAAACTGGACAGGGAGAAGGACAGCCAGCAGATTAACATTGACGAGAACACAGAGAAACTTGCCAACTTGAATGAGGATATTTTGCTGAAGGTATGTATGGCGGTACAGTGGTATGTTTGTCAAATGTGACTCTGACTGGAGAAATGAGGTTTTCGTGACCAGTGTAGATCCAGATCAGCCTGTGCATCCGCACAGTCTGATCAGGATCTGCACTGTCCGCCATTCCATCAATGAAACAGCCGCCATGCTTCTAACAAGCAATATATATCATTATCAGACTACAAGAGTGTGCTGTTTGATTAGAATCTAAACTGGTCACAAATTCCATAAGCCCCATTTCTCCAGTGACAGCCACAAATAAGATACTTTATCAGTAGTTCCGGTATCTATATTAGTACACGCACCTGCCAAAACTATCAATGTTATTTTTGGCTGTGACTGGATAAATGGTGCTTATTGGATTTGTGACCGGTGTAGCTCCTGATCAAATAGCACACTCCTGTGTCTTACAATATATACTGCTTGTTAAGAAATGTGTTTCATTGGAATGGCGAACAGTGCAGACCTGATCAGACTGAGGATGCACAGGCTGATCTGGATCTACGCCACTGTTCGCAAAACCCTTAAGCCCCATTTCTCCAGTGGAGCTTATTTAAATACTCTGTTAACCAATTACAGATGGGATACAATTATAGTAGTATGAAACTTTTATGAGAACAAAATCCCTGTTTTTTTATTTCATCTCAAAAGTATATGTTGTTGCCACTCGTTTGAACCGTCTAGACGGTTCAAATGAATGGTAGCAACATATACCTTCATGGAGAAATAAACAAAATAATGAATTATTTTTTACAAAATTGTTGTATCTTTTGACTGAAATGGGTTAATCAATAAAATAAGGTGATGATAAGCTGCATATGTTGGTAACATTTAATTTCTTGATAAAAACACAGATGCTTGTCTGTGATTAGAAAACTTCATGAGCTCATTCTTGAAATGGGGCTTATGGGATTTAGGACCAGTGTAGTTCCAGATCAAATAGCACACTCCTGTAGCCCGAGAACAATCGATATTGCTTGTTAGACGGAATGGAATGGTGAACAGTGTAGATCCTGATCAGAGTATGCTGATCTGGATCTACACTGGTTGCAAAACCCATAAGCCCCATTTCTCCAGTCGCAGTCACAAATTTGTAATCTGAATCTAGCATTGACTGAGCTCAGCCTCAGCCAATCAAACTGCATGATTTTAAGCGTGATATTCAGTGTTATTCGGTATTCGGTGTTATAGTCATCGGGTTGTGGAATCTTGAAAAACATTGTGACTTGACGGCGCCAAAGGACTCACAATGTGTGTGTTTGTGACAGTTATGGTCCATTATGTTTAGTTGCACTTGCACGTGCATAATAATATGCATGAGAGCAATTAGTCGTGTTTGTGATCAGGGGCCTGTTTCACTAAACTTCGTACGACTAAGATGTTCGTAAGTGCAAATTTAGAATCCTCTGGAAATTTGTCAGTTGCTTTATATAATAGTTCAAACTGTCATTTTGTCATGTAAAAGCTTAATATGGGATCCATATCTTGCAATTTTTGTTTCCTTTCACTGAACATATTGATAAGTTCACACATGTCTCCATTTGTCGTAAAATGTCAGTAATTGTCCAACGTCATACTCTTGCTTATGTCGGATCAGATACTTTGTGCATACATTTGAAAACTAAAAATGGCATATATAGATCTGTATATTTATTTGTTTATTTCTATACACCCTGACATTGTTTTTGGGGAACATTATAGTCAGCACTCTGTCCATCTGTTTGTCTGTCCAAGATTTCAGCTACCTACTATCTCTGTTTCCATAAGTCAGATTGGTTTGAAACTTCATACACAAATTGCCGTCATTGATATTTACATTGTATACACCACCCATGCAGGGGCACCTGTGCTCAAGGTCAAATGACACGGAAATTTGCGTTAAAGTTTACCAGTGCCCATGTATATAAAGTTCATGTCTCCTTTTAGTCTCTTAAGGCTGAGCAGCTTACGAGCTTCAAGTGTCCGACCTGACACGGTGTGTCGCCAACTTGGAGGACAACCTCAGACAGACAGATGGCGATAAGAACACTCTGCTCAACGACGGCCGTGCGCGAGCTGTGCTCGAGACTCGAGGGCACGAAGGAGTCGCTGCAGCTCACGGCGGCCGTTATTGTAAAGGAACAGGTAACTACCACAGCCTAATCTGATTAAGCAGAGGAATTATTAACCCGTATAACGGCGAACTATTTTGTTGTCGTTTGCTGTTTATCTTTTAGTTTACAGTATCTTTCGAATGAGACTTGAAACCAAGGTACCGTCTCTATATGGCCTTAGCATTATCAAACAAAGAAACACTTGCCAGAACCCCGATATCCCACGTTTGGCCCTAACATACATACTTCGCTGTCTTGCGCATGAGTGTTGAACGGTTATACCCATTAAATGAGTAGTGCTACTTGTATTACTTTTATGGATTGGGCTAAGTGACTGGTGTGGTGAGGACCTGGCACCAGATCATGTTATTCTAATTTCACGGCTGAATAAAAGATATTTATGACCACGATCGCTGTAGAGCTAGGAGACATGTAGTGTTTGGACTGTATATGTCCGTGGTCACATTTCCTTCTTTATGGTAATATTCAGTTCTGGGGCCCATTTCACTAAACTTTGTATGACTAAAATGTTCGTAAGTTCAAATTTAGAATCGTCTGTAAATTTCAATGGATGTATTTACATTTATTAAGCATGGGCTGCATATGTATTCTATGCTAAATAAATGTAAATCCAAAGAAAGCATTGTTAATTTGAAAATTACAGACTATCTTAATTTTGCACTTAAGAACAGTTTAGTCGTACAAAGTTTAGTGAAACGCCCCCCAGATGTTGGGACTTTCCTACGACCATCCATAAATAGGTGAAATACGCGATTCAACCCTGTTGACACGGCTTCAAATGACCTTAGCTGTTGATAGCACGTCAAACACCAATAAATCAAATCACTCTTCCCCATCTTGTCTTGATTTCAGGGCTGAATATATATTTATTTGGATATAAATATTCCGTTCTGATTTTGTGATTTTCTTCCCAATGCAGCAGGTTACATGCGGGATCGAACCCGTTGGCCCGGCTTTAAAGGACCTTAGCTGTTGACAGGCCGTTAAACACCAATACATCACATTTCCTCATCTCGTCACCATAGCTACAGACGCACAATGTCGATATCGGCCAGGAGACAGAGCTACTGAGGAGCCAGATCCACCACAGCTACATACACACAATGTCAATATCAGCCATGAGACAGAGCTACTGAGGAGTCAGATCCACCACAGCTACAGACACACAATGTCGATATCAGCCATGAGACAGAGCTACTGAGGAGCCAGATCCACCACAGCTACAGACACACAATGTCGATATCAGCCATGAGACAGAGCTACTGAGGAGCCAGATCCACCACAGCTACAGACACACAATGTCGATATCAGCCATGAGACAGAGCTACTGAGGAGCCAGATCCACCACAGTACAGACACACAATGTCAATATCAGCCATGAGACAGAGCTACTGAGGAGCCAGATCCACCACAGCTACAGACACACAATGTCAATATCAGCCATGAGACAGAGCTACTGAGGAGTCAGATCCACCACAGCTACAGACACACAATGTCAATATCAGCCATGAGACAGAGCTACTGAGGAGTCAGATCCACCACAGCTACAGACGCACAATGTCAATATCAGCCATGAGACAGAGCTACTGAGGAGTCAGATCCACCACAGCTACAGACGCACAATGTCAATATCAGCCATGAGACAGAGCTACTGAGGAGCCAGATCCACCACAGCTACAGACGCACAATGTCAATATCAGCCATGAGACAGAGCTACTGAGGAGTCAGATCCACCACAGCTACAGACGCACAATGTCAATATCAGCCATGAGACAGAGCTACTGAGGAGTCAGATCCACCACAGCTACAGACACACAATGTCAATATCAGCCATGAGACAGAGCTACTGAGGAGCCAGATCCACCACAGCTACAGACACACAATGTCAATATCAGCCATGAGACAGAGCTACTGAGGAGTCAGATCCACCACAGCTACAGACGCACAATGTCAATATCAGCCATGAGACAGAGCTACTGAGGAGTCAGATCCACCACAGCTACAGACGCACAATTTCAATATCAGCCATGAGACAGAGCTACTGAGGAGCCAGATCCACCACAGCTACAGACGCACAATGTCAATATCAACCATGAGACAGAGCTACTGAGGAGCCAGATCCACCACAGCTACAGACACACAATGTCAATATCAGCCATGAGACAGAGCTACTGAGGAGTCAGATCCACCACAGCTACAGACGCACAATGTCAATATCAGCCATGAGACAGAGCTACTGAGGAGTCAGATCCACCACAGCTACAGACGCACAATTTCAATATCAGCCATGAGACAGAGCTACTGAGGAGCCAGATCCACCACAGCTACAGACGCACAATGTCAATATCAACCATGAGACAGAGCTACTGAGGAGCCAGATCCACCACAGCTACAGACACACAATGTCAATATCAGCCATGAGACAGAGCTACTGAGGAGTCAGATCCACCACAGCTACAGACACACAATGTCAATATCAGCCATGAGACAGAGCTACTGAGGAGTCAGATCCACCACAGTACAGACGCACAATGTCAATATCAGCCATGAGACAGAGCTACTGAGGAGTCAGATCCACCACAGCTAACAGACGCACAATGTCAATATCAGCCATGAGACAGAGCTACTGAGGAGCCAGATCCACCACAGCTACAGACACACAATGTCAATATCAGCCATGAGACAGAGCTACTGAGGAGTCAGATCCACCACAGCTACAGACACACAATGTCAATATCAGCCATGAGACAGAGCTACTGAGGAGTCGGATCCACCACAGGTACAGACACACAATGTCAATATCAGCCATGAGACAGAGCTACTGAGGAGCCAGATCCACCACAGCTACAGACGCACAATGTCAATATCAGCCATGAGACAGAGCTACTGAGGAGCCAGATCCACCACAGCTACAGACGCACAATGTCAATATCAGCCATGAGGCAGAGCTACTGGGGAGCCAGATCCACCACAGCTACAGACGCACAATGTCGATATCAGCCATGAGACAGAGCTACTGAGGAGTCAGATCCACCACAGCTACAGACGCACAATGTCGATATCAGCCATGAGACAGAGCTACTGAGGAGCCAGATCCACCACAGCTACAGACACACAATGTCAATATCAGTCATGAGACAGAGCTACTGAGGAGTCAGATCCACCACAGCTACAGACACACAATGTCGATATCAGCCATGAGACAGAGCTACTGAGGAGCCAGATCCACCACAGCTACAGACACACAATGTCAATATCAGCCATGAGACAGAGCTACTGAGGAGTCAGATCCACCACAGCTACAGACACACAATGTCGATATCAGCCATGAGACAGAGCTACTGAGGAGCCAGATCCACCACAGCTACAGACACACAATGTCGATATCAGCCATGAGACAGAGCTACTGAGGAGCCAGATCCACCACAGCTACAGACACACAATGTGATATCAGCCATGAGACAGAGCTACTGAGGAGCCAGATCCACCACAGCTACAGACACACAATGTCGATATCAGTCATGAGACAGAGCTACTGAGGAGTCAGATCCACCACAGCTACAGACACACAATGTCGATATCAGCCATGAGACAGAGCTACTGAGGAGCCAGATCCACCAAAGCTACAGACTCACAATGTCAATATCAGCCATGAGACAGAGCTACTGAGGAGTCAGATCCACCACAGCTACAGACGCACAATGTCAATATCAGCCATGAGACAGAGCTACTGAGGAGTCAGATCCACCACAGCTACAGACGCACAATGTCAATATCAGCCATGAGACAGATCTACTGAGGAGTCAGATCCACCACAGCTACAGACGCACAATGTCAATATCAGCCATGAGACAGAGCTACTGAGGAGCCAGATCCACCACAGCTACAGACGCACAATGTCAATATCAGCCATGAGACAGAGCTACTGAGGAGTCGGATCCACCACAGCTACAGACGCACAATGTCAATATCAGCCATGAGACAGAGCTACTGAGGAGTCGGATCCACCACAGCTACAGACGCACAATGTCATATCAGCCATGAGACAGAGCTACTGAGGAGTCGGATCCACCACAGCTACAGACGCACAATGTCAATATCAGCCATGAGACAGAGCTTACTGAGGAGTCAGATCCACCACAGCTACAGACGCACAATGTCAATATCAGCCATGAGACAGAGCTACTGAGGAGCCAGATCCACCACAGCTACAGACACACAATGTCAATATCAGTCATGAGACAGAGCTACTGAGGAGTCGGATCCACCACAGCTACAGACACACAATGTCAATATCAGTCATGAGACAGAGCTACTGCGGAGTCGGATCCACCACAGCTACAGACACACAATGTCAATATCAGCCATGAGACAGAGCTACTGAGGAGTCGGGTCCACCACAGCTACAGACACACAATGTCAATATCAGCCATGAGACAGAGCTACTGAGGAGCCAGATCCACCACAGCTACAGACACACAATGTCAATATCAGCCATGAGACAGAGCTACTGAGGAGCCAGATCCACCACAGCTACAGACACACAATGTCAATATCAGCCATGAGGCAGAGCTACTGAGGAGTCAGATCCACCACAGCTACAGACACACAATGTCAATATCAGCCATGAGACAGAGCTACTGAGGAGCCAGATCCACCACAGCTACAGACACACAATGTCAATATCAGCCATGAGACAGAGCTACTGAGGAGCCAGATCCACCACAGCTACAGACACACAATGTCAATATCAGCCATGAGACAGAGCTACTGAGGAGTCAGATCCACCACAGCTACAGACACACAATGTCAATATCAGCCATGAGACAGAGCTACTGAGGAGCCAGATCCACCACAGCTACAGACACACAATGTCAATATCAGCCATGAGACAGAGCTACTGAGGAGTCAGATCCACCACAGCTACAGACACACAATGTCAATATCAGCCATGAGACAGAGCTACTGAGGAGCCAGATCCACCACAGCTACAGACACACAATGTCAATATCAGCCATGAGGCAGAGCTACTGAGGAGTCAGATCCACCACAGCTACAGACGCACAATGTCAATATCAGCCATGAGACAGAGCTACTGAGGAGTCAGATCCACCACAGCTACAGACACACAATGTCAATATCAGCCATGAGACAGAGCTACTGAGGAGTCAGATCCACCACAGCTACAGACGCACAATGTCGATATTGGCCAGGAGGCAGAGCTACTGAGGAGTCAGATCGCAACGGAGCGCACATCAAACAAGAACCTCGAGGGGTTACTACAAAACAACCGAGAGAAGGAGTTCCAATGTCAGCTGCAGTCGCAGGAACAGGTCGCGGATATCCAACTTCTTAAGGATCGGCTCTCCCTCAATGAGAGCAAAATGTAAATATGTGGACAAATATTGAATATTGGAATTTCTTTAGTTTGACTATTTATCAAAAGATTAACACTGCATGTTCAGATACAACCAATATCTGGCGCGGCACAGAAACGGGATGTGCTCGGCAGAGCCTCGCCCATCCCGTTTCCTGAGCCTTGCCAGATATTGTTACCCATTCACGGCACTAACCTACTATTCTCCATATCATATGCCCACCTTGTTAAATGTGGCATCCAATCAGTTGTAAATCATATTTCAAGGGAAATCCTGGGTGGTAGGTGGGAGCATGTGATGTGTAATTTAATGATCGGGATTCATCTTTACCCGAATTCCAACCGGAGACCTGGTTTCGCCCTCACGTACGTCATTGGCATTTTTGTATATGACAGTTGAATCTGGTTCGAGTAATGCGATTATTCGCAATCTTATTCTCCCCAATGAAGGTTACATGTGGGATCAAACCCGTTGGCCCGGACTTAAATGACCTTAGCTATTGATAGACCGTTAAACACCAATAAATCAAATACCGCTATCTGTATGTTTATCACAGTTTCTGATAATAAATACTTGGATATAATGCAAGATTTGTGGAATTCAATCAAATGAAACGGTGCACATGTGCACAGTGCACATAGTGTACATGAACAAATAACAGTCTAGCATATTCTCAACAAGACGCTTCAAATGAGTTGTAACATATACTTTTATGAAGAAATGAAGAACATAAAACAATCTGATTTTTTTTCAACCAAAACTATTATATACTTTTACTGCAATGAGTTAATTTGTCTGTGAACCTGTATTTTCAGGGAGAGAGCGGTGCAGGAGTTACGTCGCCATGGTTTAGCCCCGCCCATACCTACGATGGACTACTCCAGCACCAGTTGATATCGCTCCACGAGTCCCATACGTTCTCCTCGCTCGAGAAGTGCTACCAGGTTAGTTGCTGTTTATGATCACGAGGGTCCGTGCTTATTAAAGATAAATGCCCACTTAGTAGGCATAAAATGTTCTTTATAGGAATTAAATAAATGTATAATTGTGTCACTATTCCACCAGTTGTAAAAATTACGAGTGCCCGCTATACAGATATAATCATTTAGTAATATTTATTTTACTGCTAGTGACTCGTGGTTGTATCAGGTTATTTTCATATGCAAATGAGATATTTTTAGCTCACCTGAGCGAAGCTCATGTGAGCTATTGTTACCGCAATGTGTCTGTCGTATTCCGTGAACATTTTCAAACGCCTTCTCCTTGGTAACCATTCGGTGTATAGTCACCAAACTTCATGGTCATGGTCCTTAGGTTGGGGAATTACAAAATTGTTAAAATGACGTCATTACGTAATCCAAGATGGCCGCCGTCTAATAAAAATAGCCCAAATTCTTCAAAAATCTTCTTCTCAAGAACCGCCAACTGGATTTCGACAAAACTTGGTAGGAATGATCGATGTACAATGCTCTTTCAAAGTTGTGAAAATGGAGAAATGGGCGTGGCCCGTGGGGTCAAATTGGGGTCAAATTTTATTTTTGACCGAATATGCTCATGTCATATATAAAATTGAAGGTATCGATGAGGCGATTGTTCTGGTGCAATATTTGTCGAAATCGGATGATTATGTCATCCATGATGGCCGCCAAAAGGTGCATTTATTCGAGATTTTTAACGTCTTTTTCTCGGGAACCACATGGGTGATGCTGGCCAAACTTCATAGTAAGTTAAGATCCTTGGGTGAAGCATTTTCAGATTTGGTAAAATGAGTCGTCGCTTAATCCAAGATGACCGCCATCTAAAAATAGCACAATTTTTTTAAAACACATATGGACTCAATGTCTCATTCTCCTCTGGTGTTCATGGAGTCAGGTGAGCGAATTAGGGCCATCATGGCCCTCTTGTTTAATTATTTATACTAATTAAATGCTTCACCTGAAAACATAATAATATAAAGTTTGATCATTGCACATCAAATTTGTTTTGCATATAACCCACGTCCGTCCGACCGCCCAGTCAAGGTCAATGAGGACACTGTAAGCCAAACATTTTAAACTTTCTTTTGTTATTAAATTTGCCAGCGAGGGGATTGATTAGCTTAATGATAACGATGCCCTTGTTTCATTTCTTCAACAACATTTTCCATTATCTTCTCCACAGGTATAGAATCAGAAACATCCTACCTTAGTGCTTCGCTGCGCAGATCACCAGAAAGAAGCGCATCTTCATTTGATGACTATACCCGTAACCCTGAGTCGACAAACAGAAGTTATTCCAACGATCTAGTTTGATTGTGATTCTCAGATAAACAATACTTTGATAGGACCACATTTAACTTATGCGGACAGTATCTGGGGGTGTGCTGTTTCGGAATGTATCCATTATCATTATTTATAGCAGCTAAAACTTCATTGCAGTATTAGAGTTTCAGGTTTAACCAGGTTTCACACGACCGACCAGGCGGCCACTTCACTAAACTTTGTACCACTAAAATGTTCATAAGTGCAAAATTAATGTAAATCCATCAATTGAAATTTACAGACGATCCTAAATTTGCATTACGAACATTCCAGTCATACAAAACTTAGTGAAATGGCCCCTAGACTGTCAGTGTTTACAAACAATGAAGATCTTGTTCTGGATCCTCACTATTGTCTATTTTTCTGTATGTAGACATATAAACTGCCTAACTATGGTGTATTGGTAAATGTGGCTGTGACTGGAGAAAGTGGGCTTATCATATGTGATATGTGACCAATTTAGTTCCTGATCAAATATCACTCGTGTAGCCTGATAACGATCTGTTTTGCTTGTTAGAAGCATGATGGGCGTTTCATTGATGGAATGGCAAACAGTGCAGATCCTGATCAGACTGCAGATGCACATGCTGATCTGGATCTACACTGGTGTCAAAACCCATAAGCCCCATTTCTCCAGTCACAGTTATGGTGTATTGGTAAATGAGCTCCGATATCATAACATTCATGCTACATTATTTTTGTGTGCGTCTCAGATTGATGAAATTTTTGTAACAATTTCAGAAGTTTCACAAAGATTTAGTTGTTTTTCAGCCAAAAAAAAGAAGGTTAAATATACATGTATATGATCTGATCCAGGCCCAAGTGCTACTAGTACAGTGAATATGGAGAGATAGAAAAATGTAAATTGTTCTATGTTATAAACGTTCTTTACACACAGTGATCTGATGAAACACTCTTTAATAACCAATCTTGCCTACAGAGTATATATACCGTGAATATGTCTCGTATAAACTATAAAGTTTGATGAATGGATACACTACGTGTTTCGGATATTTGCATGTAGAATAACATCCACTCTTATAAGGTCGAGTATAAGTAATATCTGTGATAATGTCACTGTGTATGTGTACACAATTATATACAGATTTGCTCGAGATATTGTTGAATTCATGCGAATAGCGCTACATAGCAACCAAAATTAAGAGGTATGACTGCATTTGTATTTGAAATTACGACGTTCAGTAAGAAGATCATATCTGAAGTTAGTGAACTTCCTGGACTAATGCTGAAGTCATGGATGGCTGCTGTCTTGGGTGTCTGAAATGTGACTGTGACTGGGGAAATGGGGCTTATGGATTTTGTGACCAGTGTAGATTCAGATCAGTCTGTGCGAAAATTAGATTGTTTAGCAGGCTGCAGTTCTGTCCTATTTGATCAGGAGCTACACTGATTCACAAAACCCATACGCCCCATTTCTCCAGTCTCAGCCACCAGTGAGATTATGTAGAATCTCGAAAAAATAGACAATGTGTCTTTAATTTTTATATCTTTAAGTTAACTATACTTTTCCTCTAATGATACTGTCTGTTCATGATTGCAAAGCATTAACATATATCCTGGAATACACATGTACCTGCATTACAGTACAACCTCTCTAAACCAGACACACTGGGAGGCCCCCAGGGTGTCCGGTTTAGAGAGGTGCCACTCGACGAACATACCTGTGATAAAACATATTGAGATAGCAATGCACCGTTGATGATGTTGAGTTACACTTGTGAACAAGAGTCTAGTGATGTTGTGATATCACAAAATAGATGGTGTCCTAATAAACATGGTTACTACATGATTGCCGAGGTTACCATATTGATTAATGAGACGAGCCTTGTGATTTTCTACCTAAGAAGATGTGCGATTTTTCATGAAAACTACAGTCTACACTCGTTTACTCAAAGTCAAGGGGACCGAGGAAAATACTTTGAGCTAGCAAACATTTGAGTTAACGAGTTATTACATAGTTTAACATGAACTTGGGACCAAGAGTTTTACTGAGTTATCAGGAGTTTATCTTAAGAGAGTTTGGTAACGAGTGTAGACTATATGCAGAAACTGATATTTTCTTTAAACGATGTCAAAAGTTGATGAAACTAATTGTTGCAAGGCAAATGCGGAATGTTTAATAAATGTCTTATAAAGTCATCGCATATGATATATCTTCCATATGATTATTACAGGTACATAACTATATACATCATACATCACTTGACTCTTGTTAATGAAAAAGGTGTTTTATAACCTGGTTATAATCCTGTGTGGCCTGTATGTAAAATATATATCCATGCAAGTGTATTGATTTTAATACCACAGTTGCGTTGACATTTGTTTTGTTTATTCCAATTGATTCATGAGAGAATTGGACTTTTCGCATTTGCAACCAGTGTAGCCCCAGATCAGACTGCACATCTGTGACTGATCAGGGTCTACACTGTTCACCACATGTTGATTGAAGCAGCCTTGGTGGTTCTAGAACCAGTTTCGGATCTCGGTTTTAATACAGGTGTGCTTCAGCTGATAAATACTGGTAAAAAAGCAATACAGTCATATTTGTCATGAGGATTACATAGATAAAATGCAAATGCATGCGCTGCATTAAGCTGACGTATTCGTGTTGTGTAGAGTATTAAACTTATCTGTCCATATAGCGTAGAATTGATATATTTATTTTCCAAATTTGTAGATAAACACATTTACATATAGAAGATTTGACTTAACCGACTTTGAGTAAACGAATGTAGACTGTATGTAAATAAATAGCAGACTGTGCATATTTATAAGTATTTCTTGTTTATGTATATCCTTGTTTTAATTGGTGTATTGTATTTCAATATCAGGCTCGGGATAAGCTTATTTTTTGGCTATTTTATTGTGCCTCCCTTTTTCGGTAGATATGGGAGGCATGTACCGGTAGTGTTTGGATTGAGTGTCTGTCCCTGTGTTGTCCGTTGATTCGGTTAAGAAATTTGTCCGAGATTTTCCAATTTGCCACCGGTGGCGTTTGTGTGCCGATAGACCACATTTTCTTGTCATCGTTATACGTGTCCCAAATAGGAAAATATGCAAAAATATTACATCATAAAAAGCTTATCTCGGGTACTGTTTTTAGTTTGTGTATTTACTTATTTTCGATTGCTGCCATGTTGTTTACAATTTGCTTCTTTTTTTACTTTATTATAACAAATTAACATTATAGAATGTATTATTGTATTACAATACAACATTGAAGATATGAGACGAGCCATGGGATTCTATACCTAAAAGGATGTGCGACTTTTCATGAAAAATATTTACAGAAACAGTGATATTTTGTGTAAATGACGTCGAAAGTTGACATATTTTTCGGAGCAAATGCAGAATTCTCTTCCGCATATGCTCTGAACAGTTCGTCACTAAATATTGTAAATTTTGTCAATATTTTCCACTAGATATCACACATTTCCGGTACAAAGTTGCATGGCATGTCCCAAATATGTCTTGCCTCAACAAAAATGGGCTTATCGACTTTGCGACCAGTGTAGCCCAAAAGGGGCTTGTTGAATGTACAACCAGTGTAACTTTTGATCTGCACAGTCTGATCAGGAGCTACACTGTTCTATTGGAGGAGCCCCGTGCAGGCACCGGGGCGGGATCAACTGATCCTGAGAATAGTGCTGCAGTAGCCATTGCTTGTCGTAAAAGGCGACTAAACTGGCTTAACGATTGGGTTCATACTTTCCGGAACCCACTATACCGGATTTGGCCCTCATGTACATTTTTGGCTCTCATGTATGTGAGAGTTGAGTCAGGCTATGCCCCATATATAAAAGTGAGATTAGCGCTAATCCTATTACTTTAAGGGGATGGGATAAATGATGCTGGTGTGGCGAGGGCCTGGCACCAGATCAGGTTGTTCTAATTTCAGGACTGAATATATATTTTGATTGTAAATATTGAGTTCTGAAGTTGGGATTTACCCCCCTCGGACAGGTGGATACGTGACACGACCCCGTTGACCCGTCTGCGTGTAGACTCCCTGAGGCTTGTACCTCTATGTCAGAAAAGCGGACGTTAAACCCTATTCACTCACTCACTCACTCACTCTATTGGAGGATGGCAGGGTATGCATATATTAAGGAATTCATCCTTAAGGATTCATATACATCCAGTGTCGTAAGGATGCCATATAGCTCTGTTCCCATCTGAAATTGAACTTGCTGTTGAACAGACATAAAACTCAATTATTGATGCCTGTAATGTACATTTCAGACCTGTATTTTATCACATGAGAGTGCCGTATCAGTAACTACACTGGTCGAAACAATGATAAGCCCCCTTTTGTCATGTCGAGTCACATTTGTGGGTATAGGCCCCGCTGAGAAAAGGTACCATACTATGTGCTACCAAGATCTGATCAGGGCTTATACCGTTCGCCATTCAGTCACTGATGGATGCGTTTTGTCGTCACCAAAATGATTTGGCTCTGATTCAGCCGTGGAAGTGTGCAGAATAGCAAACACCAAGATTGGTAGTTGCGAACAGTAACTCTTGCTATCTACTCCCGTACCGTCCGTAGCAGAGTTACGATTGCACTCCTAGGCTTCCTCTGTAGAATGGCGAATCTGATCAGAGCAAGCCTATGAGTAGAATCGCAACTCCGCTAAGGACGGTACGGGAGTAAATTTCAAGAGTTACTGTTCGCAACTACTATATTGGTTGCAAATACAGTTTTAGATTGATTGTATATATACAACTGTAGACGATATATATATTGTTTTTGTTGCTAGGTCCAGAAATTGTGATTGCATTCCAAATAGCATTGTATAGAAGTAATAACAAAATGTGGTTACATTGTTACCTCACTGAGCTAATTCAAAGTAAATGCTGCAGTTATTCCTCTTGTGCAGACCTATCAACAATTAAAAGCAATATTTAGTTTTTTCTGTTGGTAGGAAGTTTGGATCAATGAAAGTTGATAGAGAATAGCCATTATCTGCCATTTTATACGAGACTACCGTCCGTATGTTCAAAAATCGGAAATAAACTTAATACAACTTAACGTTTGTAATATGTGTTTTATCACAATTCCGTTGTGTAAGTGAGCCAATACTTGGCAGAACCAGGTGGGCGGCAGGTGGGAGTATGACATCCTAGCACTGGCTTAAGTGAAACCACATCTCACTAGTTACGACCACATGGACACGTCATTTGTAAATGTGGCTGTGAATGGAGAAATGGGGCCTATGGGTTTTGCGACCAGTTCACCATTCCATCAATGAAACACCCGTCATGCTTCTAACAAGCGATATATCTACAGGAGTGTGCTATTTGATCAGGATCTACACTGATCACAAATCCGAATAACGATGCAAGCCGAATATATTTTGTTGATTTAGATCAGAATTATAAATGTACAGTTTATTAAAAATTCCTTACAAGACAATAATAGATGTCCAAAAGGAAATAAAATAACGTGTTTGAAGTATAGCAAGAAATCATGCAAATGAGAAAAGGTCAGGCAAATCCTGTATCACAACATGACCATATACAGTATGTGGGTCATCTGGTCATACTTACGGACCAACCGAGACCTAACTATGGCATATGGTATCGTTGACACATTTTGAATGTGCACATCACATGGGTAGATGTGGATATAGTGAACATGTTGTGTTTTTATTTTTTGTTTGGCTAACTAATTGTCTCGGACTTCAGCCAGACCTGTGTCACGTAGCAAGCATCGGTACAATCGTATATTAACTTTAAGCCGGTATACGGCGATAGTACCCATGCGCTACCCAAAGCAAGTCAATGAGTGTATCTGCTATTGACAAGCCCAGGAAAGTCGTTCCCATGTCTACCAATATAGTGAAATCATAATATATTATTATCACATACAGTCTGTAACATACGACCACAGAAAGGGTTTTAACACAACAAATAGGCGTGTAATAATATTATACCGACAACTTTATTATGGAAATTTAATATTATAATTCATTTTTTTATAACACAAAACTGTACCATATATGCATTGTGACTCAAAACAAAACAAAGTTGCATGGCTATATGATAAAAATAAAAAATATATATGTATTATCAGCCAGTGTAATTGCCAAGCTCTGCGCATGAATTGTATTAGGTTCCCATAGCAACCACTCAACAACACATGCACAAAACAAACCAAAACCACTTAGCCACTAATATCATATTTGTCACATGAGGTATTGATTACAATAATAATTTAAATTACATTTCTAGTTGTAAAACAAAACATCACAAAAATGAACCCATAACACAACTGTTCCAAATATGTATAATAGGGTGTATTATAGATAAAATTAGTTACTATATTATATAAAAAGTGGCATAACAGTAAATACGGTGGTACAATGCCATGTGACCAAATAAATAATGGTTAAAGATGGTCAATCAAAGTTAGTATTAGAAAATGTACAATGTTAGCAGGAGTTGCATGTGTATTGTCAACATTTACGGTGAGTAGTATTGTAAATTAGCATACTGTATATCAGTGGTTAGGATTGAAATGGGTTTTAAATTCTGGAACAATCACGTTACTTACTCACATCATAGATTAGAATATATTGTGTGTTACAATAATATAATGTCAAAATAATATAAACTTCACTTCTGTTGCTTCTGTGTTCATGGTAAAGGTCAGAAATTCCTATGTAAAGGAGAACATTTCTCACATAACAAAGCCAAATTTGAAATATCGTACAATATCACAATATATGGTAATAATTATGTTGAGAACAATAACATATACATATATGTATACGGTTTTGTCCTTGGGAGACAAAAATGG
>CM055267.1:136903510-136944158 GCA_029237695.1 Conchocele bisecta | reverse complement strand
GTACTGTTGTGTGATTCTTTTTCCGTCACCTGTGGTCTGCATGAATATCGATTAGGAATCATATATATGCATGTTTATCATCATCCACATTGTCATTTTGCCCAATAATTAGTTGTCAACCATGCAGGTCCACACATGGAATTAGCTACGTTATCATCATATTACATCGATATTGATTTTTAAATTTAAATTTTATTTATTCTACAACGATTACAATTACTTGCGAGAGCACATCTGCAATGTTTTCATTGGCACAGATGAAGGGGTAAGGGTGGTCCTCGATGTGGGAGGAAACTGGAGTGCCCAGAGGAAACCCACTTGTCCGATATGGCGACCACCATACCATCTATTATTGATCTTAAAAACATTGTAGTATTATTTTTCATATACAATGTTATAGTTGTTCTCCAGACGCTTTGACAGTGTTGCCAACTGTGTCATGAGTGGAGGAAAATACATGCAGAGATCATTTTTGGCTGTTAAAGCGAGAGATTCTCACATATGTTTTTGAAAATCTCATGAACATATAAATAATACATCAATTCTCTCACTAATTCTTTTGTCAAAATAATACTTGTATCACAAATTTCTATCGCACCCATTGTCAACAAAAATAATCCCTGTATATGGAATGTTAATTGGTGCAATCCAAAAAAACTAGATACCAGAGATAATGTCATTGTATTAATTTACTGGCCATGTCGACCAGTTACAGAACAATACCGATGCTCGCAAACCTGTAAGTAGCCTCTCCCGATTGTACTGATGCTGCACTCCGCACCGGCGTAAAATGTTTCTCGTCGAAATGGGCACCGGATTCCTGATGAATTCCCATGCAGCTACATGAAGATACTGCATAAACACATTTTCGTCTAGTAGCCGGCGCAAGAAATTTGCGTCGGTTACTAGACGATAATGTGTTTATGTGCTATCCCTAAGTAGATCTGTGTGGCATCTCGTCAGGAAACTGGTGCATTTTTCGACGTGAAACATTTTACGCCGGTGCGAAGTGCAGCACAAGTGACACTATTTGACCTGATAATATTTAAGACCACCGTAGGATCTGGGCTTGTGAACAAACATCTTTTGTTTTATTTGCTAAATATTGAAAAGGCTTTCATTCCTTGGGTATGTTGACAGTATAAAATGGGTCCGAAAGTTCGGAACGGTGAATGTGTAGATACTTGACGATTTCTGTCGTGTGTAATTATTGAGCATTTATTTTAGTAGTTGCACAAACTATGTAAATTACCCAAAAACCAACAAAATGCACCCCAATCTACCCAAAATAGACCAAATGACACAAATGACACAAACATACTGAGCATCTGTTCAAACACCTGTGCTTTACACTACATAGCATGTAGACAATTCACTCACACTCACTTACACTACATAGCATGTACACAATTCACTCACACTCACTTACACTACATAGCATGTACACAATTCACTGACACTCACTTACACTACATAGCATGTACACAATTCACTGACACTCACTTACACTACATAGCATGTACACAATTCACTCACAAGTTGTTTTCTGTTTTAACTTGTCATAAAACTTGATTTGACAAACAGGATCAGCTGATTGTGTTGTCACAGATGAGCCTGCACGGTCTGACCAGGGTCTCCTCTACTATCCTTTATAGCATTTGGGGAAAATTCCTTATGCTTCTAAGTGGGTGGAAGGTGGGTGCAAGCGATGGGTAATTTAATGCTCAGGGTTCATCCTTACCGGAATTCCGACTGGAGACCTGGTTTGGCCCTCACATACGTCTTTGGCATTCTGATTTTGGAATTTTCCCCCCAATGCAGCAGGTTAAAACGGGATCGAACCCGTTTGCCCGGCCTTACATGACCTTAGCTGTTGATAGGCCGTTAAACACCAATAAACAAACAAACAAACTTATGCTTCTTATGCGTCAACGGTGAGTCGAGCCTCAGACACAGGGTCATTAAACTCATGGCCAACGGTGAGTCAAGCCTCAGTCACAGGATTAACCTTTACAACCCTAAGTAACTGTAATAGACTCTGACATGTTAAATTCCCGACCATTGCAATCATAACAAAATGATTTTCAGACTACGGTTGTCCATTTATAAAAAGGGGGTGTTTTTTTTCTTCTAAAAAATAAGAAAATTACTTGCCAAAAAGTGCAGATCCTGATGAGACGGCTCGTCACGAGCCGGCTCATCTGGATCTACACTGTTTGCAAACATCACAAAAGAGGTCTGTAGTGTGAAAGGGTTAAGGATTATCTCCCACTTTTTTATTTGTTCCTTTTAAATTGTAACACATTAAAACCGTAATACATACAGGCTTGATACTTGGAGGAATTGGCCGTCACCTAGAAGATATGGCATTGGACTTCAATACCGGAGGTTGTGAGTTCAATCCTCACGCTAGGCGTGAAAATACTTGCATAGTATTTCCATCGCACTTGTCTGTCAGATGTGGTCCCGTCTCTATATGACCTTAGCTATTGCTGGGACATTAAACCCATTCACTTTCACTTTGATACTTGGTTTGTAGCCTCTGTAGATGCACAAAGTTTAATTCAACCCTCAGGCCATGAATTATCTCCCCCTTTCAGACTTGAAAGTGTGCATATGCTTTATATATTTTTGGTTTTAACTCCATTTAATATAACCTTTCTTTGCTTTACAGAAAAAGAACTTGTGCTAGAAATTGAAAGACTAAAACGTAAGAACGGCCCTATGGGAGCAAGTAAGAAGGGGAACGTTCCGAGTAAACTGGACGCGTTTGAGCTAAGTGTAGAGGAGGAGCGAAATTATTACGGCGACCAATCAGAAGCCTTCCTGAAAATGTTACGCGGGGAGATTCCATTGTGAGGTCGAAGTCCGTCGAGGTCAAAGCCAACTTCAAAGCCAACTTCAAAGCCAACTTCAAGGTCGGCAAGTACTGTAAGGGAAACACTGTCACTCTCAAAGAACGATACAAAGGTAAATGTTGCTTGTTTAGCGATTCTTGCATACTTTTGGCTGTGACTGAATAGATGGGGCTTATGATTTGTGATTAGTGTAGCTCCTTATCAAATAGCACACTCATGTAGCCTGATATTGATCTATTTTGCTTGTTAGAAGCATGACAGCTGTTTCATTGATGGAATGGCGAACAGTGCAGATCCTGATCAGCATCAGCACAGGCTGATCTGGATCTACACTGGTCACGAAAACCTCATTTCTCCAGTCAGAGCCACATTTGTTTAATTATGTAGGACTCTCTAGGGCATGATTAGGATCTATATTGTTTATTAGTAGCATGACAGATGTTTCACTAACTGAATGGTGAACAGTGTAGACGCTGATCAGAATGAGCAGATTTGCAGGCTGCTCTAAGATTATGATGGTCACAAATGCAACCCACCACCAACCAAATACATTTATAAACCAACCAACCAACCAACCAACCAATCAACAAACCGACCGACCGACCACCACCAAACCAACCAACCACCAACCAACCCTCCAACCGATCACAACCAACCAACCAATACATTCCAGGCCGCGGCTCACTACGGGTGATGGAGGAGGAACGCGACTACTACAAGACGGAATACAAAACCCTCAAAACTGCCAAACGCTCGTCATCCGCGAGTGCCACACACACAAAGGTCAGTACCCACAGTTGAAACCACTCGTCATATGTGGATATGGACACAGCTGGCCAAAGGGACATAACTCTGTAATAATTGCAGTGTTGGGCCTATGTCTCAGATCCAAGGAGACAGTTACAGGTTTTGGTACCTTGCCCCATTGTAAATCAATGGGTGATTTTCATACTGGCTGAGACTAGATAAATTTCGACCAGTGTATATCCAGATCAGCCTCTGCATCCGCAATTTCAATTGAAATCTGTGTTAGAATTAGGAAACTGATATAAACTATTACTTCTAAAGTAGTTTTTATCCTTACAGCATATCCAGGGAATAAACTTTTGTCTACTTAGAAACTAGGATCCAACAAAAATATTTCATGTGAGTTTTGACTGATACTGATTGGGTCTCCAGTAGATTTTAGCTTGAATTTACTTGGTAGGTCTTGTGCATTGGTAAATTTATGAAATAATTAATGTAATATGGTAGTTTCATAATACAGACATTTACTTCATATAAAAAATACACAAAATTGCTCATAATTAACATTTGAAGTGAGAATCGGATCTGATTCGCTACTCTGCAGTGGAATGCTATGGGAGGAACTGTAACTCTGGTATGTATGGTATGGGAGGGTCACAGAGTTACAGGCTGCAACTAATCATATGTCACCTTTGTTAAACTGTATAGTGCCCACCTTTTATCTTATATAACCTTATATAACAAATTGTGTCCGAATATTTACGGTATACAATGTACTGTTGTGATTTTTTTTCCGTCACCTGTGGTCTGCATGAATATTGATTAGGAATCATATATATACATGTTTATCATCATCCACATTGTCATTATGCCCAATAATTAGTTGTCAACCATGCAGGTCCACACATGGAATTAGCTACGTTATCATCAATGATCATATTACATCGATATTGATTTTTAAATTTAAATTTTATT
Organism: Conchocele bisecta; assembly: GCA_029237695.1. Taxonomy (NCBI): domain Eukaryota; kingdom Metazoa; phylum Mollusca; class Bivalvia; order Lucinida; family Thyasiridae; genus Conchocele; species Conchocele bisecta. The sequence goes on along the minus strand of CM055267.1, from coordinate 136,939,578 downwards.
TATTCTACAACGATTACAATTAATTGTGAGAGCACATATGCAATGTTTTCATTGACACAGATGAAGGGGTAAGGGTGGTCCTCGATGTGGGAGGAAACCCACTTGTCCGATATGGCGACCACCATACCATCTATTATTAAAACATTCTAGTATTATTTTTCATATACAATGTTAATAGTTGTTCTCCAGACGCTTTGACAGTGTTGCCAACTGTGTCATGAGTGGAGGCAAATACATGCAGAGATCATTTTGGGCTGTTAAAGTGAGAGATTCTCACATATATTTTAGCTCACCTGAGCGAAGCTCATGTGAGCTATTGTTACCGCAATGCGTGCGTTGTCGTCGTCGTCGTCGTCGTCCGTCGTCGTGAACATTTTCAAAACGTCTTTCTCCTCTGTAACCATTGGGCCTATAGTCACCAAACTTCATGGTCATGGTCCTTAGGTAGGGGGATTACAAAAATTGTTAATACAATGTACTGATCATTACGTAATCCAAGATGGCCGCCATCTAAAAATAGCACAAATTCTTCAAAAATCTTCTTCTCAAGAAACACCAACCGGATTTCGACAAAACTTGGTAGGAATGATCGATGTACAATGCTCTTTCAAAGTTGTTAAAATGGTGACCCCGGGGTCAAAAATGGGTGTGGCATGTGGTGTCAAATTTGGGTCAAATTTTATTTTTGACTGAATATGGTCATATCATATATCAAATCGAAGGTATAAACAAGGCGATCACTCTGGTGCATTTTTTGTCGGGATCGGATGGTTATGTCATCCAAGATGGCCGCCGAAAGGTCAAAAGGTCGTTCTTTTATTAGAGATTTCAAAATTCTTCTTCACACGAACTACTTGGCCCATGGTGGCCAAACTTCACGGTTATGGTCCATGGGTGAAGCCTTTTCAGATTTGTTAAAATGGAGGTCGTCGTTAATCCAAGATGGCCGCCGTCTAAAAATAGCGCAAATTCTTAAAAAATCTTCTCATGAACCGCCAGCCGGATTTCGATGAAACTTGGTAGGAATGATCGATGTACAATGCTCTTTCAAAGTTGTTAAAATGGTGACCCCGGGGTCAAAAATGGGCGAGGCCCATGGGGTCAAATTGGGGTCAAATTTTATTTTTGACCGAATATGGTCATGTCTATATCAAATGGAAGGTATCAAAGAGGCGATCGCTCTGGTACATTTTTTTGTCGAAATTGGATGGTCATGTCATCAAAGATGGCCACCGAAAGGTCAAAAGGTCGTTCTTTTATTAGAGATTTCAAAATTCTTCTTCACACGAACCACTTGACCCATGGTGGCCAAACTTCACAGTTATGGTCCATGGGTGAAGCCTTTTCAGATTTGTTAAAATGGAGGTCGTCGCTAATCCAAGATGGCCGCCGTCTAAAAATAGCACAAATTCTTAAAAAATCTTCTTCTCATGAACCGCCAGCCGGATTTCGATGAAACTTGGTAGGAATGATCGATGTACAATGCTCTTTCAAATTGTTGTTTAAAATGGTGACCCCAGGGGTCAAAAATGGGCGTGGCTCATGGGGTCAAATTGGGGTCAAATTTTATTTTGACTGAATATGGTCATGTCTATATCAAATCGAAGGTATCAAAGAGGCGATCGCTCTGGGTTTTTTTTTGTCGAAATTGGATGGTCATGTCATCCAAGATGGCCACCGAAAGGTCAAAAGGTCGTTAATATGGTGACCCCGGGGTCAAAAATGGGTGTGGCCCGTGGGGTCAAATTTTATTTTTAACCAAATGTGGTCATGTCATATATCAAATTGAAGGTATCGATGAGACGATTGCTCTGGTGCTATATTTGTCAGAATCGGATGATTATGTCATTCATGATGGCCTCCAAAATGTCCATTTATTCAAGATTTTGAACGTCTTTTTCTCAGGAACCACATGGCCGATGCTGGCCAAACTTCATAGTAAGTTAAGATCCTTGGGTGAAGCATTTTCAGATTTGTTAAAATGAGAGTCATCGCTTAATCCAAGATGACCGCCATCTAAAAATAGCACAATTTTTTTAAAACACATATGAACTCAATGTCACATTCTCCTCTGGTGTTCATGGAGTCAGGTGAGCGAATTAGGGCCATCATGGCCCTCTTGTTTGAAAATATCATGAACATATAAATAATACATCAATTTTGTTACTAATTGTTTTTGTCAAAATAATACTTGGATCACAAATTTCTATCGCTCCCATTGTCAACAAAAATAATCCCTGTATATGGAATGTTAATTGGTGCAATCCAAAAAACTAGATACCAGAGATAATGTCATTTTATTAATTGATTGCCATGTTGACCAGTTACAGAACAATACCGATTCTCGCAAACCTGTAAGTAGCCTCTCCCGATTGTACTGATGCTGCACTCCGCACCGGCGTAAAATGTTTCTCGTCGAAATGGGCGCCGGATTCCTGATGAATTCCCATGCAGCTACATGAAGATACTGCATAAACACATTTCGTTTAGTAACTGGCGCAAGAAATTTGCGTCGGTTATTAGACGAAAATGTGTTTATGTGCTATCTCCAAGTAGATCTGTGTGGCATCTCGTCAGGAAACTGGTGCATTTTTCGACGTGAAACATCTTACGCCGGTGCGAAGTGCAGCACAATTGACACTATTTGACCTGATAACATTTAAGACCACCGTAGGATCTGGGCTTGTGAACAAACATCTTTTGTTTTATTTGCTAAATATTAAAAAGGCTTTCATTCCTTGGGTATGTTGACAGTATAAAATGGGTCCGAAAGTTCGGAACGGTGAATGTGTAGATACTTGACGATTTCTGTCGTGTGTAATTATTGAGCATTTATTTTAGTAGTTGCACAAACTATGTAAATTACCCAAAAACCAACAAAATGCACCCCAATCTACCCAAAATAGACCAAATGACACAAATGACACAAACATACTGAGCATCTGTTCAAACACCTGTGCTTTACACTACATAGCATGTAGACAATTGACTCACAAGTTGTTTTCTGTATTAACTTGTCATAAAACTTGATTTGAAAAACAGGATCAGCTGATAGTGTTGTTACAGATGAGCCTGCACGGTCTGACCAGGGTTGGTTACTAGACGAAACTGTGTTTGTGCGCTATCTCTAAGTAGATCTGCGTGGCATCTCGTCAGGAAACTGGTGCATTTTTCGACGTGAAACATTTTACCCCGGTACGAAGTGCAGCACAAGTGATACTATTTGACCTGATAACATTTAAAACCACCGTATGATCTGGGCCTGTGAACAAACATCTTCATTTATGCTCTGTTCAGATGTTATCAGGAAATTTGATAGATCGGCCAATGAAACTTACTGCTTTCGAGTACCAATTTGGAGAACATGCTTAGAAAGCTTATATGCACAGACCCAGAGCATCAACACATTCTTCATTAAAGGTACATGCACACTCAGTAGGCACAACATGTTCTTTGTAGGAATTAAATAAGTGTATAATTGTGTCACTATTCCACCAGTTCTAAAACAAACAAAACATCTTTTGTTTTATTTGCTAAATATTGAAAAGGCTTTCATTCCTTGGGTATGTTGACAGTATAAAATGGGTCCGAAAGTTCGGAATTGTGAATGTGTAGATAATTGACGATTTCTGTCGTGTGTAATTATTGAGCATTTATTTTAGTAGTTGCACAATTAAACTATGTAAATTAACCCAAAAACCAACAAAATGCACCCCAACCTACCCAAAATAGACCAAATGACACAAATGACACAAACATACTGACCATTATCTGTTCAAACACCTGTGCTTTACACTACATAACATGTACGTAGACAATTCACTGACAAGTTGTTTTCTGTTTTAACTTGTCATAAAACTTGATTTAACAAACAGGATCGCTGATTGTGTTGTCACAGATGAGCCTGCACTGTCTGACCAGGGTCTCCTCTACTATCCTTTATAGCATTTGGCGAAAATTCCTTATGCTTCTAAACTAGCAGATCTGGCTACATGAGTGCTGCTGATCAGGAGTTGGATTGGTGAAAACTATATACAGTAATAACCGTACACATTGGCACACCATTTGTTTTGGGAAACCTCTATAAGGGGTTTTCCCAAAACAAATTGTATCCAATACATTATTGCACTCACTCAGCAAAATCATACAACACCTTAATATTAGGTCACTCTTTGGTTTGTGAAACCGTGTATTTATCGATGTTTCCCATAATACATTGTGTCTGAATAGTTGTCATTATTACAGTAAAAATGTTTCTGTAACAAGCAGCACATAATCATATTATAGAATCAGCTAGGTTTTTGTCGCGCCTGCTTTAGCAGAGGTGTGACTATAGTTGGCGCTTTTTCCGTCGTCGTCTGCGTCGTCGTCATCCGCGTCGTCCGGTTTTTTTGTAAGGTAAATGCGTTAAAGTTATTGTTTTTTCACAATATCTCTTTAACCCCTTGCCAGACTTTGATAATATTTCACATCAATGTTTGTCTAGGGATGATACTTCATTACGCACACCCCCACATCCAAATTCTCAAAGTCAAGGTCAATTATTTACTTTTAATGTTCACCGGTTTTGTAACAGAAATGCGTTAAAAGTTATTGTTTTTTCACAATATCTCTTTAACCCCTTGCCAGACTTTGATAATATTTCACATCAATGTTTGTCTAGGGATGATGCTTCATTACACACACCCTACATCCAAATTCTCAAGGTCAAGGTCATTTATTTACTTGTTATGTTCACGGTCAAATGCCTCGGCAGGCGCGATACCGCTTCCGTGGCGGAATTCTTGTTGAAATTTGCTATTGTAATATTTCTGCCAAGTCTGCAGTGCTCCCCATTCCGATGCATTGCCATCTGTAGTTGATGATGAACATAAACCCCCAATCAATCAATTTATTGACCAATCAATCAGTAAATCAATTAATTGCAGGGCCTCTCTAATGACATGGAGGTCGTAAAGTTGACACGGGAGTGGGACGAGATGCGAGCACTCCTGGACAAGTTTGAGCGACACATGGCGGACATACAGGTGAATGTTAAGGTGCTGAACGGTGAACGCGACACACTCAACCGCATGTACGAGGAGGTGAGCTTATTAGACAGTATACAGTTATTTCATGGTCATTCGGGGAACAGTCAAATATTGCCCCGAGGTGTTGTGGACGACCTGAGGCACTATTGCCCTGAGGCCGAATTCAAACGCGGATTAGAATTCCACATTTGCTGTGAAAATCTTGTCAACCGTTGATGTCATTTACGGAAAATAGCGTAAATTTTGTAAATATTTTTCACGAGATATCGTCACTCGCCCGACAGAATGTTGGCGGAGCGAGGACTAGAGGACAGTATATGTAGTGGGTAGTATATGTAGTGGGTAGTATATGTAGTGGGTAGTATATGTAGTAGTATATGTAGTGGGTAGTATATGTAGTGGTATATGTAGTGGGTAGTATATGTAGTGGGTCAGGTGCTAAACTGGCCATAAATACCATAATTCCCATTTCTAGTAAAAAAAATAATTTCTTATCCCACAGGATGTTGGCAGAGGAGGACTAGATTTGTCCCTGTTACACTCACCTAAAATGTTACACTGACCTAAATATCATTAAATAAATAAACCTCCACCACATAATGTTGGCGGAGGAGACGGAGCGAGGTCTAGAGGACACGTAGAAGCGGTTGATGCGGCGGGAGAAGGAACTACAGGTCCAGGAGGAGCGGTGTGTCCGACTCGAGGAGTGGATCTCTGAGCTACAGATGAACATCGGTGTGTCCAAGGACGAGAACTGCAACATGCGCGTCACTGTTAGTAAGGTCGACAGGGAGAAGGAACTACAGGTCCAGGAGGAGCGGTGTGTCTGACTAGAGGAGCGGATCTCTGAGCTACAGATGAACATCGGTGTGTCCAAGGACGAGAACTGCAACATGCGCGTCACTGTTAGTAAGCTCGACAGGGAGAAGGACAGCCTGCAGATTAACATTGACGAGAAGACAGAGAAACTTGCCAACTTGAATGAGGATATTTTGCTGAAGGTATGTATGGCGGTACAGTGGTATGTTTGTAAAATGTGGCTATGACTGGAGAATGGTGCCTATGGGTTTTGCGACCAGTGTAGATCCAGATCAGCCTGTGCATCCGCACAGTCTGATCAGGATCTGCACTGTCCGCCATTCCATCAATGAAACCGCCGCCATGCTTCTAACAAGCAATGTATATCATTATCAGACTACAAGAGTGTGCTGTTTGATTAGGATCTAAACTGGTCACAAATCCCATAAGCCCCATTTCTCCAGTCACGGCCACAAATAAGATACTTTATTATATACCTACTCATGAAATACATAGCTATACGATGTGAATAAAAGTCATCAATGGAAATAAACAATTTCTGGTGAGATATCGGTAGTTCCGAAATATCATCACTTCTAGTTTTTATATTCATATGCGGCACCTGCCAAAACTGCAAATGTCACGGTGAAATATCACTATCTAGTTTTTGTCGCGCCTGCTTTAGTAGAGGCGCGACTATAGTCGTCGTATTTTCCGTCGTCCGCGTCGTCCGCGTCGTCCGGTTTTTTTGTAAGGCAAATGCGTTAAAGTTATTGTTTTTTCACAATATCTCTTTAACCCCTTGCCAGACATTGATTATATTTCACATCAATGTTTGTCTAGGGATGATGCTTCATTACGCACACCCCCACATCCAAATTATCAAGGTCAAGGTCATTTATTTCCTTGTAATGTTCACCGGTTTTGTAACAGAAATGCGTTAAAGTTATTGTTTTTCACAAAATCTCTTTAACCTCTTGCCAGATATTGATAATATTTCACATCAATGTTTGTCTATGGATGATGCTTCATTACGCACACCCCCACATCCAAAGTCTGAAGGTCAAGGTCATGTCTCCATTCGTCGTAAAATGTCAGTAACGTCATACTCTTGCTTATGTCGGATCAGATACTTTGTGCATACATTTGAAAACTAAAAATGGCATAGATCTGTATATTTATTTGTTTATTTCTATACACCCTGACATTGTTTTTAGGGTACATTATAGTCAGCACTCTGTCCATCTGTTTGTCTGTCCAAGATTTCAGCTACCTACTATCTCTGTTTCCTTAAGTCAGATTGGTTTGAAACTTCATACACAAATTGCCGTCATTGATATTTTCATTCTATACCCCACCCATGCAGGGGCACCTGTGCTCAAGGTCAAATGACTCGGAAATTTGCGTTAAAGTTTACCAGTGCCCAGGTATATAAAGTCCATGTCTCCTTTTAGTCTCTTAAGGCTGAGCAGCTTACGAGCTTCAAGTTTCCAACCTGACACGGTGTGTCGCCAACTTGGAGGACAACCTCAGACAGACAAATGGTGATAAGAACACGCTGCTCAATGACGGCCGTGCGCGAGCTGTGCTCGAGACTCGAGGGCACGAAGGAGTCGCTGCAGCTCACGGCGGCCGTTATTGATAAGGAACAGGTAACTACCACAGCCTGATCTGATTAAGCAGAGGAATTATTAACCCGTATAACGGCGAACTATTTTGTTGTCGTCTGCTGTTTATCTTTTATTTTACAGTATCTTTCGAATGAGACTTGACCGAAACAGGTACCAGTCTCTATATGGCCTTAGCATTATCAAAAACAAAGAAACACTTGCCAGAACCCCGATATCCCACGTTTGGACCCTAAACATACATACTTCGCTGTCTTGCGCATGAGTGTTGAACGGTTATACCCATTAAACGAGTAGTGCTACTTGTATTACTTTTATGGATTGGGCTAAGTGACTGGTGTGGTGAGGACCTGGCACCAGATCATGTTATTCTAATTTCACGGCTGAATAAAAGAATAAAACATATTTATGACCACGATCGCTGTAGAGCTAGGAGACATGTAGTGTTTGGACTGTGTATATGTCCGTGGTCACATTTCCTTCTTTATGGTAATATTCAGTTCTGGGGCCCATTTCACTAAACTTTGTATGACTAAAATGTTTGTAAGTTCAAATTTAGAAACGTCTGTAAATTTCAATTGATGTATTTACATTTATTAAGCATGGGCTGCATATGCATTCTATGCTAAATAAATGTAAATCCAATGATTGTTTACAAGAAAACATTGTTAATTCGAAAATTACAGACTTAATTTTGCACTTAAGAACAGTTTAGTCGTACAAAGTTTAGTGAAACGCCAAAACATTGTTAATTCGAAAATTACAGACTTAATTTTGCACTTAAGAACAGTTTAGTCGTACAAAGTTTAGTGAAACGCCCCCCAGATGTTGGGACTTTCCTACGACCATCCATAAATAGGTGAAATACGCGATTCAACCCTGTTGACACGGCTTCAAATGACCTTAGCTGTTGATAGCACGTCAAACACCAATAAATCAAATCACTCTTCCCCATCTTGCTTTCAGGGCTGAATATATATTTATTTGGATGTAAATATTTCGTTCTGATTTTGTGATTTTCTTCCCAATGCAGCAGGTTACATGCGGGATCGAACCCGTTGGCCCGGCTTTAAATGACCTTAGCTGTTGACAGGCCGTTAAACACAAATAAATCAAATAATCTAATCACATTTCCTTATATCGCCCAACCATTAGGCTAACAGGGGGGGAAGCCCCTCATTGACGAATTATCCGGCCATGAAGGGGGGGGGACCACGGAGCTATAGAGGAGTCAGGGATCCACCACAAGCTTTACCAGGGACCCAACAATGTCGATATCGGCCATGAGGACAGAGCTACTGAGGAGTCAGATCCACCACAGCTACAGACACACAATGTCATATCGGCCATGAGACAGAGCTACTGAGGAGCGATCCACCACAGGTACGCACATGTCAATATCAGCCATGAGGCAGAGCTACTGAGGAGTCAGATCCACCACAGTCAGACACACAAATGTCGATATCGGCCATGAGGCAGAGCTACTGAGGAGTCAGATCCACCACAGCTACAGACACACAATAGTCAATATCAGCCATGTGGCAGAGCTACTGAGGAGTCAGATCCACCACAGCTACAGACACAATCAAGTCGATATCGGCCATGAGGCAGAGCTACTGAGGAGCCAGATCGGGTCGGAGCGCATATCGAACAAGAACCTCGTGGGGTTACTACAAAACAACCGAGAGAAGGAGTTCCAATTTCAGCTGCAGTCGCAGGAACAGGGCGGATATCTAATTTCTTAAGGATCGGCTCTCCCTCAACGAGAGCAAAATGTAAATATGTGGACAAATATTGAATATTGGAATTTCTTTAGTTTGACTATTTATGATTTTAACAGATTAACACTGCATGTTCAGAGTGCACTTCGCAGTTCTGACAATGCTATGTCTGGACAACTGCTATATAACTACACACCGAGAAACAAGCAACACTTGCAAGTGATTTTTAGCCAGGTTTTTTGAAAAAAAATCCAGGCTATTGGATTGGAGAAAGCCGCGCGTACTGTTACTGTACTACCTAGGACCACCAAACTTTCACAGCTTCATAATCAAGGGGTGCCCACCACATATCACTATCCAACATGTTACTTTTTTTTTAACTTCACCCATTTTTTCGCGTAGTCGACTTCGCAGCCATTTTCAATGTTAAGTTTTCGCGTTTACAATGTTAAGTTTTCGTGTTTTAAGTATTTCATCTGGGTACTGTACCACCTAGTTTACCACCAAACCTTTCACTTGCCTTCAATAAGGGTCAGTGCCCACCACATATGACACACCTAAACTTCACAGCTTCATAAATAAGGGGGTGCCAACATATCACTATCCAAATGTTACTTTTTTTTTAACTTCACCCATTTTTTCCGCGTAGTCGACTTAGCCATTTTCAATGTTAAGTTTTCGCGGTTACAATGTTAAGTTTTCGTGTTTAATGTCCATTTGTTCTTTGGTACTGTACCACCTAGGACCACCAAAACTTTCACAGCTTCATAATCAAGGGGTACCCACCACATATCACTATCCAACATGTTACTTTTTTTTTTAACTTCACCCATTTTTTCCGCGCAGTCGACTTAGCCATTTTCAATGTTAAGTTTTCGCGTTTGTTTTACAATGTTAAGTTTTCGTGTTTAAGTCCATTTTTCTTTGGTACTGTACCACCTAGGACCACCAAACTTTCACAGCTTCATCTAACCAAGGGTGCCTACCACATACAACTATCCAACATGTGACCATTTTTTTACCTTCACCTATTATTTCTACATAATTGACTTAGCCATTTTCAACGTTAACTTTTTAACGTACGTCTGGTTAGAGTTTTTTGGTTAAAACTTTTTCGTTACTATATCTCTGCAACTGCTTCGCCCATTACCTTGAAACTTCACATGGTGTGTTTATCATCATCCAATTTTCATTCTAACCCCCAACCGTGCGGCCCCTGTGCCCAATGTCAAGGTCAAATTACTTTTAATTTTTTTTGTTAAAGTTTTTTTCGTGTACTATATCTCTGCAACTGCTTCACCTAATACCTTGATACTTCACATGGGTGTTTATCATCATTGTCGAACCTGCTTGCGGAAAGCGCGATCCTGTGCCAATGTCAAGGTCAAATTACTTTGAATTTTTTGTTAAAGGTTTTTCGTGTACTATATCTCTGCAACTGCTTCACCCAATACCTTGTACTTCACATGGGGTTGTTTTCATCATTGTCGCACCTGCTTGCGGAAAGCGCGTCCTGTGCCCAATGTCAAGGTCAAATTACTTTGATTTTTTGTTTAAAGTTTTTTCGTGTACTATATCTCTGCAACTGCTTCACCCAATACCTTGATACTTCACTGGGTGTTTATCATCATTGTCGAACCTGCTTGCGGAAAGCGCGATCCTGTGCCCAATGTCAAGGTCAAATTACTTTGAATTTTTTTGTTAAAGTTTTTTCGTGTATATATCTCTGCAACGCTTCACCCAATACCTGATCTTCACATGGGTGTTTCATATTGTCGCACCTGCTTGCGGAAAGCTGCGATCCTGTGCCCATGTCAAAGGTCAAATTCTTTGGATGTAAAGGTTTTTAGTGTAATATTTATCTCTGCAAACTGTTACCCAATACCTTGATACTTCACTGGGGTTTATCATCATTGTGCACCTGCTTGCGGAAAAGCGCGATCCTGTGCCCAATGTCAAGGTCAAATTACTTTGAATTTTTTTGTTAAAGTTTTTTCGTGTACTATATCTCTGCAATGCTTCACCCAATACTTGACCCTACTTCACATGGGTGTTTATCATTGGATGTGCACTTCTTGCGGAAAGCCGATCCTGGGTGCCCAATGTCAGTCATACTTTGATTGTTAAAGTTTTTTTTCATTGTACTATTCTTGCAAATTGCTTCACCCCAATACCTTGATACTGCAAGGTGTTTTATCCATTGTTGCAACTGTTGCGGGAAGGTGCGAAATCCTGTGCCGTAGGTTCAAATTACTTTGAATTTTTTTGTTAATTTTTTTTCGTGTACTATATCTCTGCTCAACTGCTTCACCAAAATACCATTGATACTTCACATGGGTGTTTATCATCATTGTCGCACCATGCTTTGCGGAAAGCGAGTCCTGTGCCCTATGTCAAGTTCAAATTATTACTTTGAATTTTTTGTTAAAGTTTTTTTCGTGTGCTATATCTCTGCAACTGCTTCACCAATTACCTTGATACTTCACATGTGTTTATCATCATTGTCGCACCTGCTTGCGGAAAGCGCGATCCTGTGCCCTATGTCAAGTTCAAATTACTTTGAATTTTTTTGTTAAAGTTTTTTCGTGTGCTATATCTCTGCAACTGCTTCACCCAATACCTTGATACTTCACTGGGTGTTTATCATCATTGTCACACCTGCTTGCGGAAAGCGCGATATCGTCGGCATTTTGGCATACGTCCGTCCGTTCGTCCGTGTGTCCGGTTAAAGTTTTTTGGTTAAAGTTTTTCCATCTACTATATCTATTTTTTTAGTGTCCATGCCTCGCCCCAAGGCGCGACATGCAGGCCACGGCCATCTAGTCTACAAAAAAAAGTGGGTATAATTATGTTATCCAAGTGTCTATGCTTGGAAAAAACCTGGCCTTCGTGGCTTTGCCTCGTTTCTTGTTCAACCCTGTCTTCATTCGTCTCATTTTCTCTCAATCTTTTAATTGTATAATCTGTATGTGTGTATTACAGACAAGCCAGTGTCGTGAGGGTGGCATCTCTGCTCACCCGCAATGTCGAGCGAGAAGGGGACAGCGGAACGTCTACGCCGACGGCTTACCAGACGAAGAAGTTTGAATGGTAAGGATTTACAATGCTCTTGGACGGCATCATAGTAAAATGATAGAGGAATTCGACTTATGGTACCCGAGATCGGGAGGATGGGGTGGGAGAGTATGCATATTTTAATGAATCCATCCTGCTTATCTTAACGGTGAATGCTACTTTGATTCACACCGAGCGCTAAGTGATCTGGTGTTGTCAGGCTGCCTTGTCTTTTGGTGCTGAAAGTTTTTATTGTATTTTGTGCTGAACGTATGCTACCCCACCATTCCTGTTTGCACATGACCTTGCTATTGAATTAATGTAAAAACCCAATTATTCTATCAATTATAATGAGACTTGAGATCAAGGTTCATTTCTCTATATGACCATAGTTATTGCTGTCGGAGTCATTTTGTTGACAATAATTTGAGGAATATTTCAGACTGACATTCTGCAGACTGAGAATGTCGTCAGGTATTACATGGGTTGCAACTACAAGGTTTCTTTTCAATGAACAGTCAGCCAATGATATGATTACAATGTACAATGTCATATATGTTATGCCTGTGCGTGACTGTGGTATTGACCCATCTGTTTATGTGGCTGGAGAACTGGGGGTTGAGGGATTTGTGGCCAGTGTAACTCCTAGTCTATACATGTACTGCTGGTAGCTCAGTCCTGCAGTCTGATAGCGATGTATGATATTTGTTAGATATGACAGGACAGGTGTTTCATTGATGCAATGCACAGGCTGATCTGGATCTACACTGGTCGCATCACCCATAAGCTCCATTTCTACACTCATGGCCACATATGACCTTATTACACTCACTTCAAACACCATAAATCAATCAATCAAACAATCATCAATTAATCAATAAATCAATCAATGAACTACCATCTATTACACCACACCTAGACTGGTGGATGAAGAGGCCACCATCACTATCGTAAAGTGAGTATACGACTTGTTTGCGACTCCAGATAAGTAGGCCATTTACACGTACATTTTGTAGCCTCGTACCTCACAGAAACATTGATAGTCCAGTAGTAGAAGATTGTATGTACACATTGTTTAAATGGGGAGTACGATCTTCTACTTCTCGACCATCAATATGCTACTTGCGAGTAATTTGGACAATTCTACAGTACTCGCAACTATCATGCCTTTGAGCTCTGAATGAGCAGAGAATTTACTTATTAATTAGTCGTCCTTTTATTATATACCCCGGCATACGAAGTATAGTATGTCGAGGGCTATATACAGGTAGTTTTCTTTGCCGTTCTGTTCGTTCACCCGTCCGTCCGTAACACATAGACTTCACAAAGGATTGCCTCTTTTTAATTAAATTTTAAAAAATAAATGTGCCGGATATTGTTGAATAGGCCAAATAAATATATAGTTTGTGGAGGGGTGCATGGGTTTCCTCGTTTGTTGTGAAGTTTTTTTTTACTAATTTCCTCTTTTCTCACAATGTGCTGCTCGCACCCCTGAAACTTAACATTTCGAAATTTGCATTAAACTTTTTGTTTTTCAGACCAGGTGGCAGACGGGTACCCCCGTGATATACCTGCTAAATTGCTCTAGTTGTTTCACTGGTTGTGATCAATCTAGATAATTCATATGATTCATATCTTGTCTTATTATGGGCAAATGTGACTAACTGGAGAAATTGCGCTTTATGACATTTGTGATCAGTGTAGTCCCAGATCAGACTGAGTGGATGTACAGGCTACACTGTTTGACAATCAGTCATTGAAACACTGTCGTGATTCAAACAATCTTGATCCTTATCCAGGCTGCAAGAGTGCGAGCAATCGAGAACTTTATAGCTCACACTGTTTGACAATCAGTCATTGAAACACTGTCGTGATTCAAACAATCTTGATCCTTATCCAGGCTGCAAGAGTGCGAGCAATCAAGAACTTTATAGGTCACACTGTTTGACAATCAGTCATTGAAACACTGTCGTGATTCAAACAATCTTGATCCTTATCCAGGCTGCAAGAGTGCGAGCAAGTGAGAACTTTATAGCTCACAAAAGTCGTAATCCTCATTTCTGCAGTAACTGCAACAAATATGGCTGCAACTGGAGAAATGGGGCTTATGGGATTTGTGACAGTCTAGCTCCACCTGATGAAATAAAACAAACCTGTAGCCTGATAATAAACTATATCGCTTGTTAGATGCGTGACGGGTGTTTCATTGAAGAATTGGCGAACAGTGCAGATCCTGATCAGACTGTGCGGGTGCACAGGCTGATCTGGATCTACACTGGTCGCAAAACCTGTTAGCCCCATTTCTCCAGCCACATATTAGAAAACGCGAAAGTAATCTACTTATTTGGAGTCTAGCTTGTAGGTACAGTGTGTGTACAATCTCTTCTGTCTGTTCCACGTTTTGCTGTCGGCGAACTTTTGTGTTATTGATGAAAAAGTACTTGTTAGATTTAATGTGTTTAATAGCCTAATGTTTGTCGGGACCAAAACGTGGAACAGACAATAGTCATATGTTGGTGACGTGGAAACATATTAATATTCAGAATGTTACTTGAAATTTATACATCTCTTCAGCGTGCATGGCTTTTATTTATAAATTATAGCGCAAGTACACGACGCATGTTGTTAGTGTTCTATTGAAAGTTTCAGAAAATTTAGATTTCAATAGCAAATGGAAGTGGTTGTGAATGAAATATTTATAGCTTTTCTACTTGTTGTGTGGGTGGCAGGTGTGAGCATGCGTTGGGTAATTTAACAATTGGTGTTCATTCTTACCGGTATCCCGAACGGAGACCTGGTTTGGCGTTCTTGTATGTGAGGGTTTAATCTGGTTATACCCCTTATATAAGTAATATGATTATTCCTAATCCTGTTATTTTAGGGGAAGGCGCCAAGTTACTATAGAGTGGGGGGTGGGTGGTGGTCAGGTGAACGTGACGGCGTAAATTAACGGTAGGGGTTCCTCCTTATAGGAATCACGATTTGCCTGGTTTGGCCCTCAGGTACGTTTTTATCTTTGGCTCTTTAGTTACCTGGGAGTTGAATTGATTGGGTTATTACCCATTATAAAAGCAGTAAGATTATTACTGATCCTACTGCTTTTGGGAGGGGCCAAGTGATTCTGGTGTGGCGAGGACCTGGCATCAGATCAGTATTATTCTGATTTCAGGGCTGAACATATAGTTTTGTCATTGTAAATATTCAGTTCTGATTTGGGGATTTTCCCCCCATTTGTACATGTACTTGAACATGTACATGTACTTGTACAGGTAATATATGGGATTTAGTACTAAACCCATTGACCCGGCCTTAAATGACCTTAGCTGTTACCCCAACAAACAAACAAACAAACTATAGTGTGGTATGGACCTGGCACCAGATCAGGTTATTCTAATTGCAGGGCTGAATATATATTCCGTTCCGATTTTGGAATCAAATCTTGTTATGGGAGGGGTTATCACGTTTCTCCCGTGGGTGGCAGGTGAGAACGATCGGGGTTCATCCTTACCGGAATTCCGACTGGAGACCTGGTTTGGCCCTCACATACGTCTTTGGAATTTTGTATGTGACAGTTGAATCTGGTTGTACCCCTTATGTGAGTATTACGATTATTCGTAATCCTATTTTATTGGAAGGGGCCAAGTGACTTTTGTGTGGTATGGACCTGGCACCCGGTCAGGTTATTCTAATTTCAAGGCTGAATATATTTTTTCTCGATGTAAATATTCCGTTCTGATTTTGGGATTTTCCCACCAATGGAACAGGCTAAAACGGGATCGAACCCGTTTGCCAGGCCTTACATGACCTTAGCTGTTGATAGGCCGTTAAACACCAATAAACAAACAAACAAACATTTCTCCCATGTTGTGAATTATGCCATATTTTAGGTTATCGTTAAATGGTTAGATTTTGGGTTACATGGGTTCTTCAGTCTCCTTTAGGTAGCTATATTGGGAATTGTGCTATATTATGGATCGTATAATTATGATTTACACGTTTGCAACTCGTCAAGCTATGTTGTGCTATTTTGCTCAATCAGAATTCCACCCTTTCCAGTGACACCAGATTCTGACCAGACTGAAATAGAAGACATTTGTTCTACATGTATTTCAGTCTGGTGAGAATCTGTGTAAACATTTGTTCTACATGTATTTCAGTCTGGTGTGAATCTGTGTAAACATTTGTTCTACATGTATTTCAGTCTGGTGTGAATCTGTGTAAACATTTGTTCTACATGTATTTCAGTCTGGTGTGAATCTGGTGTAAACATTTGTTCTACATGTATTTCAGTCTGGTGTGAATCTGTGTAAACATTTGTTCTACATGTATTTCAGTCTGGTGTGAATCTGTGTAAACATTTGTTCTAAACCATGTATTTCAGTCTGGTGTGAATCTGTGTAAACATTTGTTCTACATGTATTTCAGTCTGGTGTGAATCTATGTAAACATTTGTTCTACATGTATTTCAGTCTGGTGTGAATCTGTGTAAACATTTGTTCTACATGTATTTCAGTGGTGTGAATCTGTGTAAACATTTGTTCTACATGTATTTCAGTCTGGTGTGAATCTGTGTAAACATTTGTTCTACATGTATTTCAGTCTGGTGTGAATCTGTGTAAACATTTGTTCTACATGTATTTCAGTCTGGTGAGAATCTGTGTAAACATTTGTTATACATGTATTTCAGTCTGGTGTGAATCTGTGTAAACATTTGTTCTACATGCATTTCAGTCTGGTGTGAATCTGTGTAAACATTTGTTATACATGTATTTCAGTCTGGTGTGAATCTGTGTAAACATTTGTTCTACATGTATTTCAGTCTGGTGTGAATCTGTGTAAATTTGTTTTGTATTACATGTATTTCAGTCTGGTGTGAATCTGTGTAAACATTTGTTCTACATGTATTTCAGTCTGTGTGAATCTGTGTAAACATTTGTTCTACATGTATTTCAGTCTGGTGAGAATCTGTGTAAACATTTGTTCTACATGTATTTCAGTCTGGTGTGAATCTGTGTAAACATTTGTTCTACATGTATTTTCGTGGTGTGAATCTGTGTAAACATTTGTTACATGTATTTCAGTCTGTGTGAATCTGTGTAAACATTTGTTCTACATGTATTTCAGTCTGGTGTGAATCTGTGTAAACATTTGTCTTACATGTATTTCAGTCTGGTGAGAATCTGTGTAAACATTTGTTCTACATGTATTTCAGTCTGGTGTGAATCTGTGTAAACATTTGTTCTACATGTATTTCAGTCTGGTGAGAATCTGTGTAAACATTTGTTCTACATGTATTTCAGTCTGGTGTGAATCTGTGTAAACATTGTTCTACATGTATTTCAGTCTGGTGAGAATCTGTGTAAACATTTGTTCTACATGTATTTCAGTCTGGTGTGAATCTGTGTAAACATTTGTTCTACATGTATTTCAGTCTGGTGAGAATCTGTGTAAACATTTGTTCTACATGTATTTCAGTCTGGTGTGAATCTGTGTAAACATTTGTTCTACATGTATTTCAGTCTGGTGAGAATCTGTGTAAACATTTGTTATACATGTATTTCAGTCTGGTGTGAATCTGTGTAAACATTTGTTCTACATGTATTTCAGTCTGGTGTGAATCTGTGTAAACATTTGTTCTACATGTATTTCAGTCTGGTGTGAATCTATGTAAACATTTGTTCTACATGTATTTCAGTCTGGTGTGAATCTGTGTAAACATTTGTTCTACATGTATTTCAGTCTGGTGTGAATCTGTGTAAACATTTGTTCTTCATGTATTTCAGTCTGGTGAGAATCTGTGTAAACATTTGTTCTACATGTATTTCAGTCTGGTGTGAATCTGTCGTTAAACATTGTACATGTAATTTCAAAGTTCTGTGTGGATCTGTGTAAACATTTGTTCTACATGTCAGTCTGGTGAGAATCTGTGTAAACATTTGTTCTACATGTATTTCAGTCTGGTGAGAATCTGTGTAAACATTTGTTCTACATGTATTTCAGTCTGGTGTGAATCTGTGTAAACATTTGTTTACATGTATTTCATCTGGTGTGAATCTGTGTAAACATTTGTTGTATTTACATGTATCTGTCTGGTGTGATCTAAGTGTAAACATTTGTTCTACATGTATTTCAGTCTGGTGAGAAATCTGGTGTAAACATTTGTTATACATGTATTTCAGTCTGGTGTGAATCTGTGTAAACATTTGTTCTATGTATTTCAGTCTGGTGTGAGAATCTGTGTAAGAAAAACATTTGTCTACATGTATTTCAGTCTGGTGTGAATCTGTGTAAACATTTGTTCTCATGTATTTCAGTCTGGTGTGAATCTGTGTAAACATTTGTTCTACATGTATTTCAGTCTGGTGTGAATCTGTGTAAACATTTGTTCTACATGTATTTCAGTCTGGTTGTGAATCTGTGTAAACATTTGTTATACATGTATTTCAGTCTGGTGTGAATGTGTAAACATTTGTTCTACATGTTTCAGTCTGGTGAGAATCTGTGTAAACATTTGTTCTACATGTATTTCAGTCTGGTGTGAATCTGTGTAAACATTTGTTATACATGTATTTCAGTCTGGTGAGAATCTGTGTAAACTTTGTTCACATGTATGTCAGAATCTGTAAACTTTGTTCTAGATCGTGGTGTGAAATCAAATTTGTTCTACATGTATTTCAGTCTGGTGATGAATCTGTGTAAACATTTGTTCTACATGTATTTCAGTCTGGTGAGAATCTGTGTAAACATTTGTTCTACATGTATTTCAGTCTGGTGAGAATCTTTGACATCGTAATTTGTATTTCAGTCTGGTGTGAATCTGTGTAAACATTTGTTCATGTATTTCAGTCTGGTGTGAATCTGTGTATCAGGTTTGTGTCGTACATGTATTTCAGTCTGGTGAATCTGTGTATGTTTCTCATGTCTAAACAGTCTGTGAGGAATCTGTAAACATTTGTCTACATGTATTTCAGTGGTGTGAATCTGTGTAAACATTTGTTCACATGTATTTCAGTCTGGTGAGAATCTGTGTAACATTTGTTCTACATGTATTTCAGTCTGGTGGAATCTGTGTAAACATTTGTTCTACATGTATTTTCAGTCTGGTGTGAATCTGTGTAAACATTTGTTCTACATGTATTTCAGTCTGGTGTGAATCTGTGTAAACATTTGTTCACATGTATTTCAGTCTGGTGTGAATGTGTGTTACTGTCTGTGTGAAATTTCTGTGTAAACATTTGTTCTACATGTATTTCAGTTCTGGTGTGAATCTGTGTAAACATTTTGTTCTACATGTATTTCAGTCTGGTGAGAATCTGTGTAAACATTTGTTCTACATGTATTTCAGTTGTGTTGAATACATGTCTTTACGTACAGTCTGGTGTGAATCTGTGTATTTGTTCTTCATGTATTTCAGTCTGGTGTGAATCTGTGTAAACATTTGTTATACATGTATTTCAGTCTGGTGTGAATCTGTGTAAACATTTGTTATACATGTATTTCAGTCTGGTGTGAATCTAAGTTGTAAACATTTGTTCTACATGTATTTCAGTCTGGTGTGAATCTGTGTAAACATTTGTTCTACATGTATTTCAGTTGGTGTGAATCTGTGTAAACATTTGTTACTACATGTATTTCAGTCTGGTTGTGAATCTGTGTACATTTGTGCATGTGAACTGTGTAAACAGTTCTGAGTGGAGAATCTGTGTAAACATTTGTTCTACATGTATTTCAGTCTGGTGTGAATCTGTGTACATTTGTTCTACTGTATTTCTGTCTGGTGAGAATCTGTGTAAACATTTGTTACATGTATTTCAGTCTGGTGTGAATCTGTGTAAACATTTGTTCTACATGTAATCAGTCTTTGTTAGATTTCTGAATGTACATTTGTTCTCATGTATTTCAGTCTGGTGTGAATTTCTTTGTTGTAAACATGTGTAATACATGTATTTCAGTCTGGTGTGAATCTGTGTAAACATTTGTTCTACATGTATTTCAGTCTGGTGTGAATCTGTGTAAAATTTGTTCTACATGTATTTCAGTCTGGTGTGATCTGTGTACATGTTTACTGTATTCGTATGTGGAGAATCTGTGTAAAACATTTGTTCACAGTATTTCAGTCTGGTGAGAATCTGTGTAAACATTTGTTCTACATGTATTTCAGTCTGGTGTGAATCTGTGTAAACATTTGTTCTACATGTATTTCAGTCTGGTGTGAATCTGTGTAAACATGTATTTCTAACCAAATGTATCAGTCTGGTGTGAATCTGTGTATCATGTTGTCTACATGTATCAGTCTGGTGTGAATCTGTGTAAACATTTGTTCTACATGTATTTCAGTCTGTGATTAATGAACTGTGTACATTTGTTATCAGTGGTGAGAATGTAAACTTTGTTCACTGTATTTCGTTGTGTGAATCTGTGTAAACATTTTGTTCTAACATGTATTTCTGTCTGGTGTGAATCTGTAAACATTTGTTCTACATGTATTTCAGTTCTGTGTGAATCTGTGTAAACATTTGTTACTACATGTATTTCAGTCTGGTGTGATCTGTGTAAACATTTGTTTCTACATGTATTTCAGTCTGGTGTGAATCTGTGTAAAAATTTGTTCTACATGTATTTCAGTCTGGTGAGAATCTGTGTAAACATTTGTTCTACATGTATTTCAGTCTGGTGTGAATCTGTGTAAACATTTGTTCTACATGTTTATTTAGTCTGGTATGAATCTAGGAAACATTTGGTTACATGTATTTCAGTTGGTGAAGAATCTGGTGTAAACATTTGTTCTAGGTATTTCAGTTCTGGTGGAATCTGTGTAAACATTTGTGCTAATGTATTTCAAGAATGTGTGAATATGTGTAAACATTTGTTCTACATGTATTTCAGTCTGGTTGTGAATCTGTGTAAACATTTGTTCTACATGTATTTCAGTCTGGTGTGATCTGTGTAAACATTTGTTCTACATGTATTTCAGTCTGGTGTGAATCTGTGTAAACATTTGTTCTACATGTATTTCAGTCTGTGTGAATCTGTGTAAAACATTTGTTCACATGTTATTTCAAGTCTGGTGTGAATCTGTGTAAACATTTGTTCTACATGTATTTCAGTTCTGGTGTGATCTGTGTAAACATTTGTTCTACATGTATTTCAGTCTGGTGTGAATCTGTGTAAACATTTGTTCTACATGTATTTCAGTCTGGTGTGAATCTGTGTTAAACATGTGTTTCTTACATGTATTTCAGTCTGGTGACGAATCTGTGTAAACATTTGTTCTACATGTATTTCAGTCTGGTTGTGAATCTGTGTAAACATTTTGTTTATCATGTCTTTTCAGTCTGGTGTGAAATTCTGTGTAAACATTTGTTCTACATGTATTTCAGTCTGGTGTGAATCTGTGTAAACATTTGTTCTACATGTATTTCAGTTGGTGTGAATCTGTGTAAACATTTGTTTCTACTGTATTTCAGTGGTGTGTGAATCTGTGTAAACATTTGTTCTACATGTATTTCAGTCTGGTGTGAATCTGTGTAAAACATTTGTTCTACATGTATTTCAGTCTTGGTGTGAATTCTGTGTAAACATTTGTTCTACATGTATTTCAGTCTGGTGTGAATCTGTGTAAACATTTGTTCTACATGTATTTCAGTCTGGTGTGAAATCTGTGTAAACATTTGTTCTACATGTAGTTTCAGTCTGGATGTGTTGAATGTGTAAACATTTGTTTAACTTGTATTTCAGTTTCTGTGTGAATCTGTGTAAACATTTGTTTACATGTCAGTCTGGTGTGGAATCTGTGTAAACATTTGTTCTACATGTATTTCAGTCTGGTGTGAATCTGTGTAAACATTTGTTCTACATGTATTTCTGTCTGGTGTGAATCTGTGTAAACATTTGTTCTACATGTATTTCAGTCTGGTGTGAATCTGTGTAAACATTTGTTTCTACATGTATTTCAGTTGGTGTGAATCTGATGTAAACATTTTGTCTACATTGTATTTCAGTCTGGTTGTGAATCTGTGTAAACATTTTGTTCTACATGTATTTCAGTCTGGTGTGATCTGTGTAAACATTTGTTCTACATGTATTTCAGTCTGGTGTGAATCTGATGTAAACATTTGATTATACATGTATTTTCCAGTCTGGTGTGAATCTGGTGTAAACATTTGTTCTACATGTATTTCAGTCTGGTGTGAATCTGGTGTAAACATTTGTTCTACATGTATTTCAGTCTGGTGTGAATCTGTGTAAACATTTGTTCTACATGTATTTCAGTCTGGTGTTGAATCTGTGTAAACATTTTTTGTTACTACTGTATTTCAGTCTGGTGTGAATCTTGTAAACATTTGTTCTACATGTATTTCAAGTTCTGTGTGAATCTGTGTAAACATTTTGTTCTATTTAGTATTTTCAGTCTGGTGTGAATCTGTGTAAACATTTGTTTTCTTACATGTATTTCAGTCTGGTGTGAATCTGTGTAAACCATTTGTTCTACATGTATTTCAGTCTGGTGTGAATTCTGTGTAAACTACATGTGTATACATTGTGTATTTCAGTCTGGTGTGAATCTGTGTTAAACATTTGGTTTCATACATGTATTATCAGTCTGGTGTGAATCTGGTCTTTGTAAAACATTTGTTATACATGTATTTTCATGTCTGTCGTGTGAATCTGGTGTAAAATCATTTGTTCTACATGTATTTCAGTGTCTGGTGTGAAATCTGTGTAAACATTTGTTCTACATGTATTTCAGTCTGGTGTGAATCTGTGTAAAACATTTGTTCTATTACATGTATTTCTGTCTCGGTTGTGAATCTGTGTAAACATTTGTTCTACATGTATTTCAGTCTGGTTGTGAATCTGTGTAAACATTTGTTCTACATGTATTTCAGTCTGGTGTGAATCTGTGTAAACATTTGTTCTACATGTATTTCAGTCTGGTGTGAATCTGTGTAAACATTTGTTCTACATGTATTTCAGTCTGGTGTGAATCTGTGTAAACATTTGTTCTACATGTATTTCAGTCTGGTGTGTTGAATCTGTGTGAAATAAACATTTGTTCTACATGTATTTCAGTCTGGTGTGAATCTGTGTAACATTTGTTCTAACATGTATTTCAGTCTGGTGTGAATCTGTGTAAACATTTGTTCTACATGTATTTCAGTCTGGTGGTGAATCTGTGTAAACATTTGTTCTACAAATGTATTTCAGTCTGGTGTGAATCTGTGTAAACATTTGTTCTACATGTATTTCAGTCTGGTGAGAATCTGGTGTAAACATTTGTTCTATGATCATGATGATTGAGTGAGCTTTATTTGTCTTTGTCTGCAGTTTGGAGTTATCTGATTTGTATGTAAACCATATAAATGGGTTGTTAATGTACCTGTGGCTGTCACACGTTAATGTACCTGTGGCTGTCACACGTTAATGTACCTGTGGCTGTCACACATTAATGTACCTGTGGCTGTCATACGTTAATGTACCTGTGGCTGTCACACATTAATGTACCTGTGGCTGTCACACGTTAATGATACCTGTGGCTGTCACACATTAATGTACCTGTGGCTGTCATTACGTTAATGTGACCTGTGGCTGTCACAACAAGTTAATGTACCTGTGGCTGTCACACATTAATGTACCTGTGGCTGTCACACGTTAATGTACCTGTGGCTGTCATACGTTAATGTACCTGTGGCTGTCACACATTAATGTACCTGTGGCTGTCACACGTTAATGTACCTGTGGCTGTCGCAGGTTAATGTACCTGTGGCTGTCACACGTTCATCAAAATACTCTTTTTGTTGTTGTTTGTTTTTTTCATGGAAACATTTCTAATATAATTTTAAATGTAAAAGCTGTAACATAGACCTGTAGTCTTCATTTACAAGGAAAATATATTCCATAAAATAAATACTTATTAGATTTTTTAGCTCACCTGAGCAAAGCTCATGTGAGCAATTCTTATGGCAAAGTGTCCGTCGTCTGTGAACATTTTCAATCATCTTCTTCTCCCGAACTGCTGAGCAGATGTTGGTCAAACTTTACAGGGATGATATATGGGTGATGCCATTTCAGATTTGTTAAAATGAAGGTCATCGACAATCCAAGATGGCCGCTGTGGAAAAGTAGGTCAAATTCTTAAAAAATCTTCTTCTCACGAAACGCCAGGCCGATTTTGACGAAACTTTGTATGAATGATCGATAGTTAATGCTGATTCAGATTTGTTCATATGGTGGCCCCTGGGTCAAAAATGGGTGTGGCCCGAGGGGTCAAATAGGGGTCAAATTTTATTTTTGACCGAATATGGTCATTTTATATATCAAATCGACGGTATAGCAGTAAATCACATGCACATTCGCAATATATGCTAGATCAGAAGGTACCAAAAAATTCTGTGGAACATTTGAAGTTCTAAGTGAAGAGTCTTTGTGAAATCAAGATGACCACTATGGAGGCTTTTAGGTGTCAGAGCGATACAGGCCCATTTGGGCCTCTTGTTATAATACATGTACAAGTATTCGTAAACGTACTTTTTTTGTGGAACAAAAATTATAAATTATTTGTGTAACAAATTCCATCTGTGTTAAGGATGCATGTCTATTGCTGTGGTTTACCAACTGATTATAGCTGTTCTTACATGTTGTAGCCATCATTGTGCTTTAATCAATTTCAGGCGCAATACAATATTCTAATGTCAAGAAAGTTCCTCGCTATATGACCTTAACCGTTGCTGGGACTTTAAATGTGTTTTGTTATTACTAAGAAAAGACAATGCCACACCCTAGCCCTAACCCAAACAATTACATGTATCTTTCTGCCAATCCATCCACAGGTCTGTAGTGTTGAAAGAGTGAATTGATATTGATCCCGTCAACACAGTGCGTATGTGCCGTGAAACACGGTGCCGTGAAATAGTTTTGAAATCCTGTCGATACGACCTAATCTCTGCGTATGAATATGTGCGGTGGCTGGGGCTATATGTTTTGCATTGTAAAGCCATTTGTAGGTGTTGACGGGATGAATAGAATAGTAGGTTAGTGCCGTGAATTGGAAAAAATATCTGGCGCGGCACAGAAACGGGATGTGCTCGGCAGAGCCTCGCCCATCCCGTTTCCTGAGCCTTGCCAGATATTTTTACCCATTCACGGCACTAACCTACTATTCTCTATATCATATCCTCACCTTGTTAAATGTGCCATCCAATCAGTTATAAATCATATTCCAAGGGAAATCCTGGGTGGTAGGTGGGAGCATGTGATGTGTAATTTAACGATCGGGATTCATTTTTACCGGAATTCCAACCGGAGACCTGGTTTCGCCCTCATGTATGTCATTGGAATTTTTGTATGTGACAGTTGAATCTGGTTCGAGTAATGCGATTATTCGCAATTTTATTCTCCCCAATGCAGGTTAAATGCGGGATCGAACCCGTTGGCGGGACTTAAATGACCTTAGCTATTGATAGACCGTTAAACACCAATATGTATAACAAATACCGCTATCTGTATGTTTATCACAGTTTCTGATAATAAATACTTGGATATAACGCAAGATTTGTGGAATTCAATCAAATGAAACGGTGCGGGGGCATGTGCACAGTGCAACATAGTGTACATGAAAAAAATAACAGTCTAGCATATTCTCAACAAGACGCTTAAATGAGTTGTAACATATATTTTATGAATGAAATGAAGAACATAAAACAATCTGATCTTTTTTTTTTTTTGTTTTTTTTTCAACCAAAACTATTATATACTTTGACGCTGAAATGAGTTAATTTGTCTGTGAAACCTGTATTTTCAGGGATGAGAGCGGTGCAGGAGTTACGTCGCCATGGTTTAAGCCCCGCCCGTACCTACGATGGACTACTCCAGCACCAGTTGATATCGCTCCACGAGTCCCATACGTTTCTCCTCGCTCGAGAAGTCCTACCAGGTTAGTTGCTGTTCATGATCACGAGGGTCCGTGCTTATTAAAGATACATGCCCACTTAGTAGGCATAAAAATGTTCTTTATAGGAATTAAATAAATGTATAATTGTGTCGCTATTCCACCAGTTGTAAAAATTACGAGTGCCCGCTATACAGATATAATAATTTAGTAATATGTATTTTACTGCTAGTGACTCGTGGTTGTATCAGGTTATTTTCTTATGCAAATGAGGTATGATATTTTTAGCTCACCTGAGCGAAGCTCATGTGAGCTATTGTTACCGCAATGTGTCCGTCGTATTCCGTGAACATTTTCAAACGTCTTCTCCTTGGTAACCATTGGGTGTATAGTCACCAAACTTCATGGTCATGGTCCTTGGGTTGGGGAATTCCAAAATTGTTAAAATGACGTCATTATGTAATCCAAGATGGCCGCCGTCTAATAAAAATAGCACAAATTCTTCAAAAATCTTCTTCTCAAGAACCGCCAACTGGATTTCGAGAAAACTTGGTAGGAATGATTGATGTACAATGCTCTTTAAAAGTTGTTAAAATGGTGACCCCGGGGTCAAAATTGGGCGTGGCCCTGCGGGGTCAAAATTGGGCGTGGCCCTGCGGGGTCAAAATGGGGTCAAATTTTATTTTTTACCGAATATGGTCATGTCATATATCAAATTGAAGGTATCAACGAGGCGATCACTCGGGTGCATTTTCTGTCGAAATTGAATGGTTATGTCATCCAAGATGGCCGCCGAAAGGTCAAAAGGTCGTTCTTTTAGAGACTTAAAAATTCTTCTTCACAT
This sequence comes from Conchocele bisecta, assembly GCA_029237695.1. NCBI lineage: Eukaryota > Metazoa > Mollusca > Bivalvia > Lucinida > Thyasiridae > Conchocele > Conchocele bisecta. The sequence goes on along the minus strand of CM055267.1, from coordinate 136,912,615 downwards.
GAACCGCTTGGCCCATGAACCGCTTGGCCCATGGTAGCCAAACTTAAAAGTTATGGTCCATGGGTGAAGCCTTTTCAAATTTGTTAAAATGTTGGTCATCGCTAATCCAAGATGGCCGCCGTCTAAAAATAGCATACATTCTTAAAAAAAAAAAATCTTCTCATGAAACCGCTCGCCGGATTTGGACGTAACTTGGTAGGAATGATCGAAGTACAATGCTCTTTCAAAGTTGTTAAAATGGTGACCCCGGGGTCAAAAATGGGCGTGGCCCGTGGGGTCAAATTGGAGTAAAATTTTATTTTTAACCGAATATGGTCATGTTATATATTAAATCGAAGGTATCAATGAGGCGATCACTCTGGTGAATTATTTGTCGAAATCGGATGGTCATGTCATCCAAGATGGCCGCCGAAAGGTCAAAAGGTTGTTCTTTTATTAGAGATTTCAAAATTCTTCTTCACATGAACCGCTGGCCGGATTTCGACGAAACTTGGTAGGAATGATCGATGTACCATGCTCTTACCATGCTCTACTTACCCCGGGGTCAGAAATGAGCGTGGCCCGTGGGGTAAAATTGGGGTCAAATTTTATTTTTGACTGAATATGCTCATGTCATATCAAATTGAAGTTATCGATGAGGCGATTTTTCTGGTGCAATATTTGTCGGAATCGGATGATTATGTCATCCATGATGGCCGCCAAAAGGTCCATTTATTCGAGATTTTGAACGTCTTTTTCTCAGGAACCACATGGGTGATGCTGGCCAAACTTCATAGTAAGTTAAGATCCTTGGGCGAAGCATTTTCAGATTTGGTAAAATTAGGCATCGCTTAATCCAAGATGACCGCCATCTAAAAATAGCACAATTTTTTTAAAATACATATGAACTCAATGTCTCATTCTCCTCTGGTGTTCATGGAGTCAGGTGAGCGAATTAGGGCCATCATGGCCCTCTTGTTTAATTATTTATACTAATTAAATGCGTCACATGAAAACATAATAATATAAAGTTTAATCATTGCACATCAAATTTGTTTTGCATATAACCCACGTCCATCCGACCGCCCAGTCAAGGTCAATGAGGACACTGTAAGGCAAACATTTTAAACTTTCTTTTGTTATTAAATCGGCCAGCGAGGGGATTGATTAGCTTAATGATAACGATGCCCTTGTTTCATTTCTTCAACAACATTTTCCATTATCTTCTCCACAGGTATAGAATCAGAAACATCCTACCTTAGTGCTTCGCTGCGCAGATCACCAGAAAGAAGTGCATCTTCATTTGATGACTATACCCGTAACCCCGAGTCGACAAACAGAAGTTATTCCAACGATCTAGTTTGATTGTGATTCTCAGATTAAACAATACTTTGATAGGACCACATTTAACTTATGCGGACAGTATCTGGGGGTGTGCTGATTCGGAATGTATCCATTAGGCCTAAAAAAAAGAAGGTTTGTTTCCTGTTACGGGCCCGAAAAAGATAGTATGTATCATTGTAATTTAGTCAGACCGGGTCGGGTGAATCAATTTTTGACACCGCTGCTCATATACCTACTGCCATGTGGAAGAGAAAAAAATGTAGGGGGTGGGTGGGGGCGTGATCACCACAAGATGTAGGGAGGGTGACGAACGAAAGAAATGTAGGGGATGGACTGTGTCACATGAATATCCGCCATCTAAAAATAGCATAAATTCTTAAAAAATCTTCTTCTCATGAACCGCTAGCCGGATTTCGACGAAACTTTCAAAGTTGTTAAAATGGTGACCCCGGGGTCAAAAATGGGCGTGGCCCGTGGGGTCAAATTGGGGTCAAATTTTATTTTTGACCGAATATGCTCATGCCATATATCAAATTGAAGGTATCGATGAGGCGATTGCTCTGGTGCAAATATTTGTCGGAATCGGATGATTATGTCATCATGATGGCCACCAAAAAGGTCCATTTATTCAAGATTTTGAACGTCTTTTTCGTAGGAACCACATGGCCGATGCTGGCCAAACTTCATAGGAAGTTAAGATCTTTGGGTGAAGCATTTTCAGATTTGGTAAAATGACAGTCATCACTTAATCCAAGATGACCGCCATCTAAAAATAGCACAATTTTTTAAAACACATGAACTCAATGTCGCATTCTCCCCTGGTGTTCATGGAGTCAGGTGAGCGAATTAGGGCCATCATGGCCCTCTTGTTTTCTTTATTATAACAAATTAACACTAGAAAAAGTCGATGGCGCGCCATCGCAATATACCCACTTTCCCCAAATGCTAAGTCCGAAAGGGGGAGGTAATCCATGATGGAGGGTCGGATAAAAAATCTGAATTCACTTTGCGCATGTGCACATGATAACGAAGCTACATAGCAAATATGAGGCGCGTAGGTATGAAGGTGAAAAAGTTTTTCGAGTTACAAGGAAAAAATGGGAAATTCTGAGTCGGAAAAAAGGGGGAGATAATCCATGATGGAGGGTCGGATCAAAAATGGGAATTCACTTTGCGCGTCTGCACATGATAACGAAGGTACATACTAAATATCAGGCGCATAGGTGATGAAGGTGTTAAAAGTTTTTCGAGTTACAACGGAAAAAATGGGAAAAGTATGAGTCCGAAAGGGGGGAGGATTAATCCATGTATGGAGGGTCGGATCCAAAAAATCCGAATTGCACTTTGCGCATCTGCACATGATAACGAAGGCTACATAGCAAATATGAGGCGCGAGGTAGGTGAAGGTGAAAAAGTTTTTCGAATTACAAGGAAAAAATGGGGAAAATTCCGAGTCCGAAAGGGGGAGATAATCCATGATGGAGGGGTCGGATCAAAAATCTGAATTCACTTTGCGCATCTGCAACATGATAACGAAGCTACATAGCAAATATGAGGCGCGTAGGTATGAAGGTGAAAAAGTTTTTCGAAATACAAGGAAAAAATGGGAAATTCCGAGTCCGAAAGGGGGAGATAATCCATGATGGAGGGTCGGATCAAAAATCCGAATTCACTTTGCGCATGTGCACATGATAACGAAGCTACATAGCAAATATGAGGCGCGTAGGTATGAAGGTGAAAAAGTTTTTCGAGTTACAAGGAAAAAATGGGAAATTCTGAGTCCGAAAGGGGGAGATAATCCATGATGGAGGGTCGGATCAAAAGTCCGAATTCACTTTGCGCATCTGCACATGATAACGAAGCTACATACCAAATATCAGGCGCGTAGGTATGAAGGTGAAAAAGTTTTTCGAGTTACAAGAAACGTGACGGACGTACGGACGGACGGACGTACGGACGGACGGACGGACACCCGTGACGAAAACAATATACCCATTTTTTTTTACAAAAAAAGTGGGTATAATTATAGAATGTATTATTGTATTACAATACAGTATTGAAGATATGAGACGAGCCATGGCATTCTGTACCTAAAAGGATGTGCGACTTTTCATGAAAAATATTTACAGAAACAGTGATATTTTGTGTAAATGACGTCGAAAGTTGACATATTTTTCGGAGCAAATGCAGAATTCTCTCCCACATATGCTCTGAACAGTTTGTGATTTCAATATTGTAAATTTTGTAAATATTTTCCACGAGATATCGCACATTTCTGGAACAAAGTCGCATGGCATGTCCCAAATATGTCTTGTCTCAACAAAAATGGGCTTATCGACTTTGCGACCAGTGTAGCCCAAGATCGCCATGTGCATGTTGGGGAGATATTATTGATGTATAAATGTATGTGGCTGTGACTGGAGAAATGACACTCATGAAACTCATGTACAGTTGGAGAGCTATTATTGATGTATAAATGTATGTGGCTGTGACTGGAGAAATGACACTCATGAAACTCATACAGTGAGAGATATTATTGATGTATGTGCTGACTGGAGAAATACACTCATGAAACTCAGTACAGTTGGGGTATTATGTATAAAAGTAAGTGGCTGTGACTGGAGAAAGAGTCATGACACTCATGAAACTCATGAAATACAGTTGGAGAGATATTATTGATGTATAAATGTATGTGGCTGTGACTGGAGAGAATGACACTCATGAAAACTCAGTACAGTTGGAGAGATATTATTGATGTATAAATGTATGTGGCTGTCACTGGAGAAATGACACTCATGAAACACATGTACAGTTGGAGAGATATTATTGATGTATAAATGTATGTGGCTGTCACTGGAGAAATGACACTCATGAAACTCATGTACAGTTGGAGAGATATTATTGATGTATAAATGTATGTGGCTGTCACTGGAGAAATGACACTCATGAAACTCATGTACAGTTGGGGAGATATTATTGATGTATAAATGTATGTGGCTGTCACTGGAGAAATGACACTCATGAAACTCATGTACAGTTGGAGAGATATTATTGATGTATAAATGTATGTGGCTGTCACTGGAGAAATGACACTCATGAAACTCATGTACAGTTGGAGAGATATTATTGATGTATAAAGTATGTGGCTGTCACTGGAGAAATGCACTCATGAAACTCATGTACGTGGAGAAATATTATTGATGTATTTGTTGGGTGTCACTGATGACATCATGAAACTCCATGTACAGTTGGAGAGATATTATTGATGTATAAATGTATGTGGCTGTGACTGGAGAAATGGCACTCATGAAACTCATGTACAGTTGGAGAGATATTATTGATGTATAAATGTATGTGGCTGTCACTGGAGAAATGACACTCATGAAACTCATGTACAGTTGGAGATATTATTGATGTATAAAATGTATGTGGCTGTGACTGGAGAAATGGGACTCTGAAACATGTACATTGAAAGATCATTGATATAAAAATGTATGGGGCTGTGACTGGAGATACACTCATTGATCAGTACAGTTAGAATATTGATGTTAAAATGGTATGTGGCTGTACTGGAGAAATGACACTCATGAAACTCATGTACAGTTGGAGAGATATTATTGATGTATAAATGTATGTGGCTGTGACTGGAGAAATGACACTCATGAAACTCATGTACAGTTGGAGAGATATTATTGATGTATAAATGTATGTGGCTGTGACTGGAGAAATGGCACTCATGAAACTCATGTACAGTTGGAGAGATATTATTGATGTATAAATGTATGTGGCTGTGACTGGAGAAATGGCACTCATGAAACTATGTCAGTTGGGAGTGTTAAAGATTAAATAGTGGCTGTCATGGAGAAATGACACTCATGAAACTCATGTAGCCGGATAATGATCTGTATTCACTGTTAAAAGCATGATGGGTGTTTCATTGATGGAATGGCGAATGGTGCAGATCCTGATCAGACTGTACGAATGCAGGGTCTGATCTGGATCTACACTGGTCGCAAAACCCATAAGCGCTATTTCTCCAGTCAGAGACACAGATATGAACAAACATTATTGATTCGTATTTATAGATTACCAGTGTTTTGATGTCAAGTGGTGGTTGGCTAGGCGCATGTGACGGGTAATTTGACAATCGGGATTCTGCAGGCACCGGGGCGGGATCAACTGATCCTGAGAATAGTGCTGCAGTAGCCATTGCTTGTCGTAAAAGGCGACTAAACTGGCTTAACGATTGGGTTCATACTTTCCGGAACCCACTATACCGGATTTGGCCCTCATGTACATTTTTGGCTTTCTTGTATGTGAGAGTTGAGTCCGGCTATGCCCATATATAAAAGTAAGATTAGTGCTAATCCTATTACTTTTAGGGGATGGGATATGATGCTGCTGGGTGTGGCGAGGGCCTGGCACCAGATCGGGTTGTTCTAATTTCAGGACTGAATATATATTTTGATTGTAAATATTGAGTTCTGAAGTTGGGATTTACCCCCCTCGGACAGGTGGATACGGGACACGACCCCGTTGACCCGTCTGCGTGTAGACTCCCTGAGGCTTGTACCTCTATGTCAGAAAAGCGGACGTTGAACCCTATTCACTCACTCACTCACTCACTCACTCCAGAAATTGGGATTGCATTCCAAATAGCATTGTTTAGAAGTAATAATAAAATGTGGTATTTTCTTTTCATTTTTATCCAAAATTGTTACCTCACTGAGATCATTCAAAGTAAATGCTGCAGTTATTCCTCGTGTGCAGAAATATCAACAAGTAATAGCAATATTTAGTTTTTTCTGTTTGTAGAAAGTTTGGATCAGTTAAAGTTGATGGAGAATAGCCATTATCTGCCATATTATACGAGACTACCGTGTGTGTGCAAAAATCGGAAATAAACTGAATACAACTTAAAAACATTTGTAATATGTGTTTTATCACAATTCCGTTGTGTAAAGGTGGTTGGCAGAGGTGGGAGGGAGTAGGACATCCTAGCACTGGCTTAAGTGAAACCACATCTCACTAGTTACGACCACATGGACATGTCATTTGTAAATGTGGCTGTGAATGGAGAAATGGGGCCTATGGGTTTTGCGACCAGTTCACCATTCCATCAATGAAACACCCGTCGTGCTTCTAACGAGCGATATATCTACAGGAGTGTGCTATTTGATCAGGATCTACACTGATCACAAATCCGAATAAATTTGCAAACCGAATGTATTTTGTTTTAATATTTAAATCGGAAATTGAGAATTATAAATGTACAGTTTATCAAACTTTCCTTATAACACAATAGATGTCCAAACGGAAATTAAAGAACGTGTTTGAAGTATAGCAAGAAATCATGCAAATGAGAAAAGGTCAGGCAAATCCTGTATCACAACATGACCATATACAGTATGTGGGTCATCTGGTCATACTTACGGACCAACCGAGACCTAACTATGGTATATGGTATAGTTGACACATTTTGAATGTGCACATCACATGGGTAGATGTGGATATAGTGAACATCAGGCTAGTGTCTTGATATGTGGCAGTGACTGGAGAAATGAGGCTTATGGGATTTGTGACCAGTGTATCTCCTGATCAAATAGCACACTCCTGTAGCCTGATAATGATTAATTTTGCTTGTTGGAAGCATGATGGGAGTTGCATTGATGGAATGGCGAACAGTGCAGATCCTAATCAGCCTGTGCGGATGCACAGGCTGATCTGGATCTACACTGGTTTCAAAACCAATCAGCCCCATTTCTCTAGTCACAGCCACATATCAAGTTTATTAGGCATGGTTAGGAAATGCGCAGGAATTCATATGCTTACCATTGCAGAGCCGAGCCCGATAAATTCTATATCAAAGCCTGGTACTCGTATTCTATTTATCAGGTAACTTGTTTTGCTAGAGGATGGTTGTCATTGAAAAGAACGTGGACTTGTTTATGTTGTGTCATGACACCAGTGTAACATGTGACACCGGTCAATGAAGCGTTAGAGTTTGTTTGTTTGTTTATTGGTGTTTAACGGCCTATCAGCAGCTAAGGTCCTGTAAGGCCGGGCAAACGGGTTCGATCCCGTTTTAACCTGCTGCATTATGGGAAAATCCCAAAACTCGGAATGGAATATTTACATCAAGAATAAATATGTTCAGCCCTGAACCTGACCTGGTGCCAGATCCATACCACACCAAAGGCACTTGGCACCTTCCCTTCCCCAAAATAGTAATAGGATTAGGAATAGGAGTAGTTGCGACCTGAATATGCATATCTAGTCAATGCCAGATAATACATAGAGGATCTTTCATGAGTGTTGATCTAATATGATATTTATTAAATTGAGGTTACTGATTTCATAAAAAACGAGGCTATGCCGAGTTTCTTATGAAATCAGTATACTCGTTTAATAAATATATTAGATCAGCACAAATGTTAGATTCTATTTATTGCATAAGACACACCTTCATATTTGAAGATGTACTCATCACCTAGCCTGTATTCTGTAGCGGGTTCATTTGCATATTTATTACATTAGTGTATTATGATTTTTATTACACTGCTTGTGCCCGTTTTATGCAATAAAATGTGTTATTAGTCGGTGTGTATTAGGGCAATGCAAAGCTTGTTACCTGATACATTCAGGATGTGGAAAGTCATTGAAGCAATTACCCACCCATATATAGGTAGGATATCACTAGATTGTAATATTAAACTATTGATACAATATTAAAAGCTACAAGGGTCCTATTAACCCTTAGACCGCCTGGTTTGGCCCTCATGTATGTTTTTTTATCTTTGGCACTTTTGTTACCTGGGAGTTGAATTGGGTTATTGCCCATTATAAAAGTAGTAGGATTATTACTGATCCTGCTGCTTTTGGCAGGGGGCCAAGTGATTCTGGTGTGACGAGGACCTGGCACCAGATCAGGATTATTCTGATTTCAGGGGCCCCGTGCAGGCACCGGGGCGGGATCAACTGATCCTGAGAATAGTGCTGCAGTAGCCATTGCTTGTCGTAAAAGGCGACTACTAAACTGGCTTAACGATTGTGTTCATACTTTCCGGAACCCACTATACCGGATTTGGCCCTCATGTACATTTTTTTGGGGCTTTCTTGTATGTGAGAGTTTGAGTCCGGCTATGCCCCATATATAAAAGTAAGATTAGCGCTAATCCTATTACTTTTAGGGGATGGGATAAATGATGCTGGTGTGGCGAGGGCCTGGCACCAGATCAGGTTGTTCTAATTTCAGGACGAATATATATTTTGATTGTAAATATTGAGTTCTGAAGTTGGGATTTACCCCCCGTCGGACAGGTGGATACGGGACACGACCCGTTGACCCGTCTGCGTGTAGACTCCCTGAGGCTTGTACCTCTATGTCAGAAAAAGCGGACGTTAAACCCTATTCACTCACTCACTCTGATTTCAGGGTTGAATATATAGTTTTTGTCGCGCCTGCTTTAGCAGTGGCGCGACAAAAGTTGGCGTTTTTTGTAAGGCAAATGCGTTAAAATAAGTTATTGTCAAATGCCTCGGCAGGCGCGATTCCGCTTCCGTGGCGGATTTTCCCCCCATTTGTACGTGTACTTGAACATGTACTTGTACAAGTAATATATGGGATTTAGTACTAAACCCATTGACCCGGCCTGAAATTTACCTTTGCTGTTGATAAGCCGTTAAACCCCAACAAACAAATTTAGACCGCTACTCACAACAATTGTCGTCTGCTGTTACAAAATAAACAGCTGACAATTAAGATAGCAGTGTAACAATGTG
>CM055267.1:136857524-136903010 GCA_029237695.1 Conchocele bisecta | reverse complement strand
ATTTGGACTTTTTACAAACAGACGTAGCTTTTGCCTCGGCCGTGCCCTCGGAACATGAGAATGCGGGATTTACATCATGTGATTCGTGTGTGCACATTTTAGTCGCAGAGTGGCAGATTTCATAAAATCCACTTGGTTCTCATTGCAAACTGACTACTTGATATGTCTGAGCTTCTATTTCTTGTTTTTTCATATTTGCCCCATTCTGACAGACCTCAGTACACAGATAGACTGCTTCCGGGTCGGTACCCTCAACAAATAGTCCGGAGAAAAATGCATATGTTTGTGTTTTGAGGCAGGTTCGGGTGCACTGATGTGGTGACATGTGGAGACAGTGTTTACACAGAGGCTCTAGTACACAGCCAAGATCTGCAGTTTGGAATGGATTATTTTGTGTGGCATAACACATGTAAATGAGTGTGATGCGGCTCTGCATCTGTTGTGACGTGATGATTTTTGACCCCGCTGCCATGTTTGCTTTCCTGTCAGAAAAATGAAATGGTCAACGGGTGTTGACAAGTTGGTGAGAACACGGCACGATCCAGTCGTCAAAGACATTGTAACTCATTTGGTGATTCCAATGTTTATCGTTTTACAGGCGGTGAGTGAAATTGCCCCCAAACGCTATATGTTTAATATACAGTTCTAACTGTGTGTTTAGGCCATATGTCTGAAAATGCAATCAACTATATTGCCAATATAGTATTTAAATGATTAATGATTGGCCTGTGATGCCACTGAATTTTCACATTTCTTTAGAATTGCATCCATTTCTGAGACAATAAAGAACTTCATGGCACGTACCAGTCTTGGCGAGTGTCTATAGAAATTACCGTAAACACACTAAATATTCGCACACACTTTATTCTGGGAACACATTTTAAATACATGATTTTTCACAGCAAGAATGTCCAAATACTTAAGGTCACGGTATAGTTGTACTGGTTTATCACAATAGCAATGTATTTGGATAAAAATTTGTTTTGGGAAACCCCCCACCCCCTTTTTATAGTGTTTTCCCAAACAAAATGGTATCCAAATAATTATGGTTATTTACAGTCTTTCCCAGCCGAAATTAACACTCATCAAGGAGGGACTGGGTGAGTGAAATTCCACACCCTGTAATCAAAATCCATTGTGATAGCAGAATGAAGTAGCTAGGTTAAATTTATCGTTTCGTAACCTTAATTTAGTGGTTGGCAGGTGGGAGCATGTGGTGGGTAATTTAACGATCGGGGTTCATCCTTACTGGAATTCCGACTGGAGACCTGGTTTGGCCCTCACATACGTCTTTGGCATTTTGTATGTGACAGCTGAATCTGGTTATACCCCTTATGTGAGTATTACGATTATTCGTAATCCTATTTTAGGGGAAGGGGCCAAGTGTGGTATGGACCTGGCACCAGGTCAGGTTATTCTAATTTCAGGGCTGAATATATTTTTTCTCGGTGTAAATATTCCGTTCCGATTTTGGGATTTCCCCCCTAATGCAGCAGGTTCAATTGGGATCGAACCCGTTGCTCGGCCTTACATGACCTTAGCTGTTGATAGGCCGTTAAACACCAATAAACAAAACAAACCTCCTTAATTTAAATCACATCTTTAGACTGCGTTGCAACTAATAGTAATTTGAAGGTTCTTTGAGCCAATTCCCACTCTTAAATATAAGATAACTAACTCCACTTATTTCAGGAGAATGTAAGATACAATAAGGACTGCCTCGGAGCTGAAAACTCAACTGACAACGAAGATGAGCGATCTATCTATGATGGCTGGAGAGTTACTCGAATCGCGTTGCCGAGGACAAGAAACAACGTCAGTCACAGGGTCAATAAACTCATGACCAACGTAGTCTAGCCTCAGTCACAGGTTCAATAAACTCATGGTCAACGATGAGTCAACCTCAGTCACAGGGTCAATAAACTCATGGCCAACGGTGAGTGAGCCTCGGTCACAGGGTCTCATGGTCAACGATGAGGTCAGCCTCATCAGGTAACGATAGGGCCTCAGTCACAGGGTCAATAAACTCATGGCCAACGGTGAGTCCAGCCTCAGTCACAGGGTCAATAAACTCATGGCCAACGGTGAGTCCAGCCTCAATCACAGGGTCAATAAACTCATGGCCAACAGTGAGTCTAGCCTCAATCACAGGGTCAATAAACTCATGGCCAACGGTGAGTCCAGCCTCAGTCACAGGGTCAATAAACTCATGGCCAATGGTGAGTCGAGCCTCGGTCACAGGGTCCATAAACTCATGGCCAACGGTGAGTCCAGCCTCGGTCACAGGGTCCATAAACTCATGACCAACGGTGAGTCCAGCCTCAGTCACAGGGTCAATAAACTCATGGCCAACGGTGAGTCCAGCCTCGGTCACAGGGTCAGTAAACCATGCCAAACGGGATCCAGCTCAGTCACGGGTATAAATCGGCCAACGGTGAGTCCAGCCTCATCAGGGTCAATAAACTCATCGTCCACGGTACAGGGTCAGTAAACTCATGGCCAATGGTGAGTCGAGCCTCAGTCACAGGGTCAATAAACTCATGGGCAATGGTGAGTCCAGCCTCAGTCACAGGGTCAATAAACTCATGGGCAACGGTGAGTCCAGCCTCGGTCACAGGGTCAATAAACTCATGGCCAACGGTGAGTCCAGCCTCAGTCACAGAGTCAATAAGCTCATGGCCAACGGTGAGTCGAGCCTCGGTCACAGGGTCCATAAACTCATGGGCAACGGTGAGTCGAGCCTCGGTCACAGGGTCAATAAGCTCATGGCCAACGGTGAGTCCAGCCTCAGTCACAGGGTCCATAAACTCATGGCCAACGGTGAGTCTAGCCTCAGTCACAGGTTCAATAAACTCATGGCCAACGGTGAGTCCAGCCTCAGTCACAGGATTAACCCTTACAACCCTAAGTAACTGTAATGGACTGTGATATGTTAAATTCCCGACTATTGCAATCATAACAAAATGATTTTCAGACTAAGGTAGTCCATTTATAAAAAGGGGGTGTTTTTTTTTCTTCTAAAAAATAAGAAAATTACTTGCAAAAAGTGCAGCTCGTCACTAGCTGGCTCATCTGGATCTACACTGTTTGCAAACATCACAAAAGAGGTCTGTAGTGTGAAAGGGATAAGGATTATCTCCCCACTTTTTTATTTGTTCCTTGTGAATTGTAAAACATTAAAACCGTAATACATACAGGCTTGATACTTGGAGGAATTGGTCGTCACCTAGAAGATATGGCATTGGACTTCAATACCGGAGGTTGTGAGTTCAATCCTCACACTAGGCGTGAAAATACTTGCATAGTATTTCCATCGCACTTGTCTGTCAGTTTAATTCAACCCTCAGACCATGAATTATCTCCCCTTTTCAGGCTTGAAAGTGTGCATGTGCTTTATATATTTTTGGTTTTAACTCCATTTAATATAACCATTACTTTCTTTGCTTTACAGAAAAATAATTTGTACTAGAAATTGAAAGACTAAAACGTAAGAACGGCCCAATGGGAGCAAGTAAGAAGGGGAAAGTTCCGAGTAAACTAGACGCGTTTGTGCGAAGTGTGGAGGAGGAGTGAAATTATTACTGCGACCAATCAGAAGCCTTCCAGAAAATGTTACGCTGGGAGATTTCATCGCGAGGTCGAAGTCCGCCAAGGTCAAAGCCAACTTCAAGGTTGGCAAGTCCTGTAAGGGAAACACTGTCACTCTCAAAGAACGATAAAAAGGTAAATGTTGCTTGTTTAGCGATTCTTGCATACTTTTGGCTGTGACTGAATATATGGGGCTTATGATTTGTGATTAGTGTAGCTCCTTATCAAATAGCACACACATGTAGCCTGATATTGATCTATATTGCTTGTTAGAAGCATGACAGGTGTTTCATTGATGGAATGGCGAACAGTGCAGATCCAGTGCGGGTGCACAGGCTGATCTGGATCTACACTGGTCACAAAACCCCAATTTCTCCAGTCAGAGCCACATTTGTGTAATTAAGAAATAGGGCTCATAGCATTTGTAGCCAGTCTGGCTTCTTGTCATGTAGGACTCTCTAGGGCATGATTAGGATCTATATTGTTTATTAGTAGCATGACAGATGTTTCACTAACTGAATGGTGAACAGTGTAGACGCTGATCAGAATGAGCAGATTTGCAGGCTGCTCTAAGATTATGATGGTCACAAATGCAACCCACCACCAACCAAATACATTTATAAACCAACCAACCAACCAACCAATCAACAAACCGACCGACCGACCAACCACCAAACCAACCAACCAACCCTCCAACCGATCACAAACCAACCAACCAACAAACCGACCACAACCAACCAACCAATACATTCCAGGCCGCGGCTCACTACGGGTGATGGAGGAGGAACGCGACTACTACAAGAAGGAATACAAAACCCTCAAAACTGCCAAACGCTCGTCATCCGCGAGGGCCACACACACAAAGGTCCGTACCCACAGTTGAAACCACTTGTCATATGTGGATATGGACACAGCTGGCCAAAGGGACATAACTCTGTAATAATTGCAGTGTTGGGCCTATGTCTCAGATCCAAGGAGACAGTTACAGGTTTTGGTACCTTGCCCCATTGTAAATCAATGGGTGATTTTCATACTGGCTGCATGAGACTGGATAAATTTCGACCAGTGTATATCCAGATCAGCCTGTGCATCCGCAATTTCAATTGAAATCTGTTTTAGAATTAGGAAACTGATATAAACTATTACTTCTAAAGTAGTTTTTATCCTTGCAGCATATCCAGGGAATAAACCTTTGTCTACTTAGAAACTAGGATCCAGCAAAAATATTTCATGTGAGTTTTGGCTGGTACTGATTGGGTCTCCAGTAGATTTTAGCTTGAATTTACTTGGTAGGTCTTGTGCATTGGTAAATTTATGAAATAATTAATGTAATATGGTAGTTTCATAATACAGACATTTACTTCATATAAAAAATACACAAAATACACATAATTAACATTTGAAGTGAGAATCGGATCTGATTCACTACTCTGCAGTGGAATGCTATGGGAGGAACTGTAACTCTGGTACGTATGGTATGGGAGGGTCACAGAGTTACAGGCTGCAACTAATCATATGTCACCTTTGTTAAACGGTATAATGCCCACCTTATATCTGAACAAATTGTGTCCGAATATTTACGGTATACAATGTACTGTTGTGATTTTTTTTCCGTCACATGTGGTCTGCATGAATATCGATTAGGAATCATATATATGCATGTTTATCATCATCCACATTGTCATTTTGCCCAATAATTAGTTGTCAACCATGCAGGTCCACACATGGAATTAGCTACGTTATCATCATATTACATCGATATTGATTTTTAAATTTAAATTTTATTTATTCTACAACGATCACAATTAATTGCGAGAGCACATATGCAATGTTTTCATTGGCACAGATGAAGGGGTAAGGGTGGACCTCGATGTGGGAGGAAACTGGAGTACCCAGAGGAAACCCACTTGTCCGATATGGCGACCACCATACCATCTATTATTAAAACATTCTAGTATTATTTTTCATATACAATGTTAATAGTTGTTCTCCAGACTCTTTGACAGTGTTGCCAACTGTGTCATGAGTGGAGGAAAATACATGCAGAGATCATTTCGGGCTGTTAAAGCAAGAGATTCTCACATATTTTTTGAAAAATCTCATGAACTTATAAATAATACATCAATTTTGTCACTAATTTTTTATGTCAAAATAATACTTGGATCACAAATTTCTATCGCACCCATTGTCAACAAAAATAATCCCTGTATATGGACTGTTAATTGTGCAATCAAAAACACTAGATACCAGAGATAATGTCATTGTATTAATTGACTGGCCATGTTGACCAGTTACAGAACAATACCGATGCTTGCAAATCTGTAAGTAGCCTCTCCCGATTGTACTGATGCTGCACTCCGCACCGACGTAAAATGTTTCTCGTCGAAATGGGCGCCGGATTCATGAAGAATTCCCATTCAGCTACATGAAGATACTGCATAAACACATTTTCGTTTAGTAACCGGCGCAAGAAATTTGCGTCGGTTACTAGACGAAAATGTGTTTATGTGCTATCTCTAAGTAGATCTGCGTGGCATCTCGTCAGGAAACTGATGCATTTTTCGACGTGAAACATTTTTCGCCGGTGCGAAGTGCAGCACAAGTGACACTATTTGACCTGATAACATTTAAGACCACCGTAGGAACTGGGCTTGGGTATGTTGACAGTATAAAATGGGTCCGAAAGTTTGGAATTGTGAATGTGTAGATAATTGACGATTTCTGTTGTGTGTAATTATTGAGCATTTATTTTAGTAGTTGCACAGACTATGTAAATTACCCAAAAACCAACAAAATGCACCCCAATCTACCCAAAATAGACCAAATGACACAAATGACACAAACATACTGAGCATCTGTTGAAACACCTGTGCTTTACACTACATAGCATGTAGACAATTCACTCACACTCACTTACACTACATAGCATGTACACAATTCACTCACACTCACTTACACTACATAGCATGTAGACAATTCACTCACACTCACTTACACTACATAGCATGTACACAATTCACTCACAAGTTGTTTTCTGTTTTAACTTGTCATAAAACTTGATTTGACAAACAGGATCAGCTGATTGTGTTGTCACAGATGAGCCTGCACGGTCTGACCAGGGTCTCCTCTACTATCCTTTATAGCATTTGTGGAAAATTCCTTATGCTTCTAAACTAGCAGATCTGGCTACATGAGTGCTGCTGATCAGGAGTTGGATTGGTCAAAACTATATACAGTAATAACCGTACACATTGGCACACCATTTGTTTTGGAAACCTCTATAAGGGGTTTTCCCAAAACAAATTGTATCCAATACATTATTGCACTCCCTCAGCAAAATCATACAACACCTTAATATTAGGTCACTCTTTGGTTTGTGAAACCGTGTATTTATCGATGTTTCCCATAATACATTGTGTCTGAATAGTTGTCATTATTACAGTAAAAATGTTTCTGTAACAAGCAGCACATAATCATATAGAATCAGCTAGGTTTTTGTCACGCCTGCTTTAGCAGAGGTGTGACTATAGTTGGCGCTTTTTCCGTCGTCGTCCACGTCGTCATCATCCGCGTCGTCCGTTTTTTTTGTAAGGTAAATGCGTTAAAGTTATTGTTTTTTCACAATATCTCTTTAACCCCTTGCCAGACTGTGATCATATTTCACATCAATGTTTGTCTATGGATGATGCTTCATTACGCACACCTCCACATCCAAATTATCAAGGTCAAGGTCAATTATTTACTTGTAATGTTCACCGGTTTTGTAACTGAAATGTGTTAAAAGTTATTGTTTTTCACAATATCTCTTTAACCCCTTGCCAGACTTTGATAATATTTCACATCAATGTTTGTCTAGGGATGATGCTTCATTACACACACCCTACATCCAAATTCTCAAGGTCAAGGTCATTTATTTACTTGTAATGTTCACGGTCAAATGCCTCGGCAGGCGCGATACCGCTTCCGTGGCGGAATTCTTGTTGAAATTTGCTATTGTAATATTTCTGCCAAGTCTGCAGTGCTCCCCATTCCGATGCATTGCCATCTGTAGTTGATGATGAACATAAACCCCCAATCAATCAATTTATTGACCAATCAATCAGTAAATCAATTAATTGCAGGGCCTCTCTAATGACATGGAGGTCGTAAAGTTGACACGGGAGTGGGACGAGATGCGAGCACTCCTGGACAAGTTTGAGCGACACATGGCGGAGATACAGGTGAATGTTAAGGTGCTGACCGGTGAACGCGACAAACTCAACCGCATGTACGAGGAGGTGAGCTTATTAAACAGTATACAGTTATTTCACGGTCATTCGGGGAACAGTCAAATATTGCCCCGAGGTGTTGTGGACGACCTGAGGCACTATTGCCCTGAGGCCGAATTCAAACGCGGATTAGAATTCCACATTTGCTGTGAAAATCTTGTCAACCTTTGATTTTGTAAATATTTTTCACGAGATATCGTCACTCGCCCGACAGAATGTTGGCGGATGCGAGATAGAGGACTAGATTGGTAGTGGGCAGTATATGTAGTGGGTATAGTATAGTGGGTGTATTTGTGTGTAGTAATGTAGTGGTGTATATGTAGTGGGTAGTATGTAATGTAGTGTGTAGTATATAGTAGATGGGTAGTATATGTAGTGTGTAGTATATGTAGTGTAGTATATGTAGTGGGTAGTATATGTAGTGTGTAGTATATGTAGTGTATGTAGTGTATAGTAGTAGTGTAGTATATGTAGTGTGTAGTATATGTAGTGTAGTATATGTGTGTAGTGTAGTATGTAGTGTGTAGTATATGTATGTAGTGTGGGTAGTATATGTAGTGGTGTAGTATATGTAGTGTGTAGTATATGTAGTGTAGTATAGTGTAGTGTAGTATATGTAGTGGGTAGTATGTAGTGGGTGTATATGTAGTGTAGTAGTGTATATAGTAGTGTGTAGTATATGTAGTGTGTAGTATAGTAGTGTAGTATATGTAGTGGGTAGTACATGTAGTGGGTAGTATATGTAGTGGGTAGTATATGTAGTGTGTATGTATATGTAGTGTGTAGTATATGTAGTGTGTAGTATATGTAGTGGGTAGTATATGTAGTGTGTATATGTAGTGGGTAGTATATGTAGTGGGTAGTATATGTAGTGGGTAGTATATGTAGTGTGTAGTATATGTAGTGGGTAGTAGTATGTAGTAATGTGTAGTATATGTAGTGTGTGTATATGTAGTGGGTAGTATATGTAGTGGTAGTATATGTAGGGTGTGGGTAGTATATGTAGTGGGTAGTATATGTAGTGTGTAGTATGTAGTATAGTATGTGTGTAGTAGTGTAGTGGGTAGTATATGTAGTGGGTAGTAGTATATGTACATGTGTGATATGTAGTGGGTAGTATATGTAGTGGATAGTATATGTAGTGTAGTAGTATAGTAGTAGTAAAGTAGTGTATACATGTAGTGGGTAGTACATGTAGTGGGTAGTAGTATGGGTAGTAGTATGTGTAGTATAGTAGTGTAGTAGTATGGGTATGTAGTGGGTAGTATATGTGAGTGTGTATATGTAGTGGGTAGTATATGTAGTGTGGGTAGTATATGTAGTGTAGTATATGTAGTGTATGTAGTGTGTAGTACATGTAGTGGGTGTAGTACATGTAGTGTAGTAGTAGGGTATGTAGTGTGGGTAGTATATGTAGTGTACTTTGTGTGTAGTATATGATAGTGGGATAGTATATGTAGTGGGGTAGTATATGTAGTGGGTAGTACATGTAGTGTAGTACATGTAGTGGGTAGTACATGTAGTGTATATGTATGTAGTATATTTGTGTTAGGGATATGTAGTGGTAGTATATAGTGGGTGTCGTACATGTAGTTGGGTAGTAGTAGGGTGTTGTATGTAGTGGATATGTAGTGTGTATATGTTATGTGGGTAGAACAGTGGGTAGTACAATGTAGTGTGTATATGTAGGTGTATATATGTACATGTAGTGTAGTATGTAGTGTGTAGTACTGTAGTGGGTAGTAATATGAGAGTAGGGATATATGTAGTGTAGTATCATGTATGTAGCTATATGGGTAGTGTAGTAATGTAGTGTAGTATGTAGGGTGTAGGGTATAGTAGTTTGTGTAGTATATGTAGGGTGTATATGTAGTGTAGTGTATGTAGTGGGTAGTAATGTAGTGGGTAGTATATGTAGTGTGGGTATATGTGTAGTGGTAGTATATGGGTAGTGTGTATATGGGTAGTGGGTAGTATATGTAGTGGGTAGTATATGGGTAGTGTCTGTGCTAAACTGGCCATAAATACAATAATCCCCATTTCTAGTAAAAAATAATGTCTTATCCCACAGGATGTTGGCAGAGGAGGACTAGATTTGTCCCTGTTACACTGACCTAAAATGACAGACCGTTAAATATCATTAAATAAATAAACCTCCACCACAGAATGTTGGCGGAGGAGACGGAGCGAGGTCTAGAGGACACGTAGAAGCGGTTGATGCGGCGGGAGAAGGAACTACAGGCCCAGGAGGAGCGGTGTGTCTGACTCGAGGAGCGGATCTCTGAGCTACACATGAACATCATTTCGTGAGAGTCCGTTGTCTCGAGGCCGTCCGGGTTCGGCCTGTTAAAAACTTCGGAACCTTCCATATGGAGTCTATATGGAGGGAGTGAGAAAATAGTTTTAGCTTTTTTTTTCATTTATTGATGCTTTTAGGCATATTCAATGTATTTATAGACCTCATTCGTTACTTCAACCTGTGAGATTGACTGGCGAACAGTGCAGATCCTGATCAGACTGTGCGGATGCACAGGCTGATCTGGATCTGCAGTGGTCGCAAAACCTATAAGCCCCAGGACACCTGACTTCCAATCCGGAGGATGTGGGTTCAACCTCGCCTTGGGCATGAAAAATACTGTCTTAATATTTCCATCCCACCGGTCTGTCGGATGAGACTTTAAACTGTGGTTCCGTCACTATATGACCTTAGTTGTTGCTGGCAAGTTAAACCCATTCACTTTTTTGGCCAACCTTCAATGTTATTTGTGGCTGTGACTGGATAAATTGGGCTTATTGGATTTGTGACCGGTGTAGCTCCTGATCAACCACGATAATGGAGGGGGCATTTAGTGTTACCCTTGTCCGTCCCGTCCGTCCCGTCCGTCCCGTCCGTCCGTCCGTCCGTCACAAAACTTTAACGCTCGGTTAAATGTCTCATAATTTCTTCATCCTTCGACCGATCTGCTTCATATTTCATATACACATTGCTCTAATGGTCCTCTACCGCCATGTGCCAAATCCACGTTCGTCCTGCCCCGCCAAGCCCAGGGTCAAGGTCACATACTTGGTGCTTCAAAGTGCCCCGTGCAGGCACCGGGGCGGGATCAACTGATCCTGAGAATAGTGCTGCAGTAGCCATTGCTTGTCGTAAAAGGCGACTAAACTGGCTTAACGATTGGGTTCATACTTTCCGGAACCCACTATACCGGATTTGGCCCTCATGTACATTTTTGGCTTTCTTGTATGTGAGAGTTGAGTCGGGCTATGCCCCATATATAAAAGTAAGATTAGCGCTAATCCTATTACTTTTAGGGGATGGGATAAATGATGCTGGTGTGGCGAGGGCCTGGCACCAGATCAGGTTGTTCTAATTTCAGGACTGAATATATATTTTGATTGTAAATATTGAGTTCTGAAGTTGGGATTTACCCCCCTTGGACAGGTGGATATGGGACTCGACCCCGTTGACCCGTCTGCGTGTAGACTCTCTGAGGCTTGTACCTCTATGTCAGAAAAGCGGACGTTAAACCCTATTCACTCACTCACTCACTCACTCATTGGTGCTTCAAAAACTTTAATGCTCAGGTAAATATCTTATAATTTCTCTTTCCATTCACGGATCAGCTTCATATTTCATATATGCATTGCTCTAATGGTCCTCTACCGCCCTGTGCCAAATCCACGTTCGTCCTGCCCCCGCCAAGCCCAGGGTCAAACCCTATTTTTTATTTCATCTCGAAAGTATATGTTGTTACCACTCGTTTGAACCGTCTTGACGAGACGGTTCAAATGAATGCTAACAACATATACCTTCATGGAGAAATAAACAAAATAATGATATTTTTTTACAAATTGTCATATCTTTTGACTGAAATTGGTTAATCAATAAAATAAGGTGATGATAAGCTGCATATGTTGGTAAAATTTAATTTCTTAACAAAAACACAGATAATTGTCTGTGATTAGAAAACTTCATGAGCTCATTCTTGAAATGGGGCTTATGGGATTTAGGACCAGTGTAGTTCCAGATCAAATAGCCTGACAACAATCAATATTGCTTGTTAGACGGGTGTTTCATTGATGGAATGGCGAACAGTGCAGATCCTGATCAAGACTGCGTATGCACAGGCTGATCTGGATCTACACTAGTTGCAAAATGCTTAAGCCCCATTTCTCCAGTCGCAGTCACAAATTGACTGAGCTCAGCCTCGGCTGCATGATTTTAAGCACGATATTCAAGTACATCCTCGGTGTTATAATCTATATGGCCTTAGCTGTTGTTGAGATAGATAATTGTGTGATCACTGCAAACTAAATATTATGTGTTTCCTATGCATTATCAAACAAAGAAACACTTGCCAGAACCCCGATATCCCACGTTTGGCCCTAACATACATACTTCGCTGTCTTGCGCATGAGAGTTGAATCCGGTTATACCCATTAAACGAGTAGTGCTACTCATATTACTTTTATGGGTTGGGCTAAGTGACTGGTGTAGTGAGGACCTGGCACCAGATCAGGTTATTCTAATTCCATGGCTGAATAAAAGAATAAAAACATATTTATGACCACGATCGCTGTAGAGCTAGGAGACATGTAGTGTTTGAACTCTGTATATGTCCGTGGTCACATTTCCTTCTTTACGGTAATATTCAGTTCTGGGGCCCGTTTCACTCAACTTTGTACGACTTAAATGTTCGTAAGTTCAAATTTAGAATCGTCTGTACATTTCAATTAATGGATTTACATTTATTGAGCATAGGCTGCATATGCAGTCTATGCTAAATAAATGTAAATCCAATGCTTGTTTACAAGAAAACATTGTTAATGTGAAAATTACAGACTATCCTAATTTTGCACTTAAGAACAGTTTAGTCGTACAAAGTTTGTGAAACGCCCCCTAGATGTTGGGACTTTCCTACGACCATCCATAAATAGGTGAAATATGTGATTCAATCCTGTTGACACGGCTTCAAATGACCTTAGCTGTTGATAGGACGTTAAACACCAATAAATCAAATCAAATCACTCTTCCCCATCTTGCTTTCAGGGCTGAATATATATTTATTTGGATGTTTGTTTGTTTGTTTGTTTGTTTGTTTATTAGTGTTTAGCGACCTATCAACAGCTAAGGTCATGTAAGGCCGGGCAAACGGGTTCGATCCCATTTTAACCTGCTGCATGGGGGGGAAAATCCCAAAATCAGAACGGAATATTTACATAGAGCACAAATATATTCAGCCCTGAAATTAGAATAACCTGACCTGGTGCCAGGTCCATACCACACCAAGTCACTTGGCCCCTTCCCCTAAAATAGGTTTATGAATATCGTAATACTCACATAAGGGGTATAACCAGATTCAACTGTCACATACAAAATGCCAAAGACGTAATGTGAGGGCCAAACCAGATCTCCAGTCGGAATTCCGGTAAGGATGAACCCCGATCGTTAAATTACCCATCGCATGCTCCCACCTGCCACCCACTTATTGAGATGTAAATATTCCGTTCTGATTTTGTGATTTTCTTCCCAATGCAGCAGATTACATGCGAGATCGAACCCATTGGCCCGGCTTTAAATGACCTCAGCTGTTGATATGCCGTTAAACACCAATAAATCAATGTTTCCTCATCTCGCCACCACAGCTACAGACGCACAATGATGATATCGGCCAGGAGGCAGAGCTACTGAGGAGCCAGATCGGGTCGGAGCGCACATCGAACAAGAACCTCGAGGGGTTACTACAAAACAACCGGGAGTTGCAGTCGCAGGAACAGGGCGTGGAGATACAACTTCTCAAAGATCGGCTCTCCCTCAACGAGAGCAAAATGTAAGTGACTAGATGTGGACACATATTGAATATTGGAATTTCTTTAGTTTGACTATTTATAAAAAAATTAACAACTGCATGTTCAGATCTTGCACTCACCAGTCTGGACAACTGCTATATAAACTACGCGCCGAGAAACAAGCAACACTTGCAAGTGATTTTTCAACCCTGTCTTCATTCGTCTCATTTTCTCTCAATGTTTGAATGGTATAACATGTATGTGTGTATTACAGACAAAGCCAGAGTCGTGAGGTGGCATCTCTGTGCACCCGGAATGTCGAGCTGGAAGGGGACGCGGAACGTCAACGCCGACAGCTTACCAGCAAGAAGAACGGTGAATGTTACTGGGATTCACACCGAGCGCCAAGTGATCTGGTGTTGTCAGGCTGCCTTGTGTTTTGGTGCTGAAAGTTTTTATTGTATTTTTTTGTGCTGAACGTATTCTACTCCACCATTCCTGTTTGCACATGACCTTGCTATTGAATTAATGTAAAAACCCAATTATTCAATCAATTTTAATGAGACTTGAGACCAAGGTTCATTTCTCTATATGACCATAGTTATTGCTGAATCATTTAGTTGACAATAATTAGAGGAATATTTCAGACTGACATTCTGCAGATTGAGAATGTCGTCAGGTATTAGATGGATTGCACCTACAAGGTTTCTTTTCAATGAACAGTCAGCCAATGGTGTGATTTCAATGTACAATTTCATATAGTTTATGGCTGTGTGTGACTGTGTGGGTGTTAACTCATCTGCTTATGTGGCTGGAGAACTGGGGGTTAAGGGATTTGTGGTTTGTGTAACTCCTAGTCTGGTAGCTCAGTCCTGCAGTCTGATAGCGATGTGTGATATTTGTTAGAGACATGACAGGTGTTTCATTGATGAAATGGCGAACAGTGCAGATCCTGATCAGACTGTGCGGATGCACAGGTTGATCTGGGAATACACTGTTTGACAATCAGTCATTGAAACACTGTCGTGATTCAAACAATCTTGATCCTTATCCAGGCTACAAGAGTGCGAGCAATCAAGAACTTTATAGGTCACAAAAGTCGTAATCCTCATTTCTGCAGTAACTGCAACAAATATGGCCGCGACTGAAAAAATGGGGCGTATGGGATTTGTGACCAGTCTAGCTCCTGATGAAATAAAACTGATAACAAACTACAGTGAAATAGCGATGGCTCGAAATGCAATGGCCGTAATGACGGGCTCTCTCGAAATAGCATCGCGGTCCCGATAATTTTCTTTATATGTTTAATGTAATTTACATGCGATGGCTCAAAATGCAACTCCTCGAAAAATGCGACCCCTCGAAACATTTTCCAAGTCCCGCAGACTCATTTCTCGCTGTTTTGCTTTTCAATGACTCGCAAGTCATGTCGAAGTTTGTGTTTGGCTAATTGTCACACCTCCGCGTCCGACGTATTACGATCAAAGGCCGAGCAGCGCTCTACCTATCTATGAAATATGGTTTATTTTCAAGTCCAGTTAATTGACTAAAGTTGTTTCATTTAATCGTTAACGGTGTTAATTGCGATCAACAATTTTTACTGCGATTTATTAAATATTCTGGGCTTCGGCCACTCAGCGCATTTAACAGAGTCTGTCGTAAGTCATTGGTCGTTTTTCTTGGTAACTCACGGGTTATACTCGAGTAACCCGAGTATCACAGGAACAACCTAAGTTGTTGCTCGGGTTCAAGTCGAGTTGGAACCCCTTGTAACCCACGTTAGTGTGGTCCTCGTGTTATTCGTGTGGCTACCCGGGAGTTGCAACAAAAAACGCCCATTAATAATACCGCACTTCCTAGTTAGGCAGAGATGACTGGTCGTGACAAAATGGATTTGCTCTACTGAATTTCCGATCAGTGCAGCATTAAATCAGCCTGCACATTCAGTTCAGGACCTGAAATGTTCGTCCTCGACAGCTATTCATGATGAATAATAGTAAACCCATATCAAGTTGCAAGAGTCTGCAAGTTGATCAGCGTTTACACTGGTCACATATTAAGTAAAGCATGTTTTGTTGCGTTGCAACATTTTACGATTCATGACCGATTAACTATTTTTTATGGGCGCCGTATAACAACATCGTTTGAGCTGGGCCCATACTACTGTTTCGAGCGACGTCACAACCACCTGCGACATTAATTATGTGCGCCACTATTTATAGTAAATACTGGAGCTTTTCTCCTTTGATAATAATTAAAATAAAGACAGTTTTGTAAATGCATTTAAATACAGTTTATTTAATTTCACATGATAACTTTAATCTGCGAATAAATACTATTATCACATCTAAAGCATGGATACACTCTATTATGCTTAATTATTTCCTAAATTTGACGGGTACAGTAGTCAACAAATATACAAAATCAAGTTGCGATGGCTCGAAAGATGCGATCACTCGAACAAAATATGCAGGCCTGTGGCATTTCGAGCCATCGCGGTTTAACTGTATATCACTGGTTAGATGCATGATGGGTCTTTCATTGAGGGATTGGTGAACAGTGCAGATCCTGATCAGACTGTAGATACACAGGCTGATCTGGATCTACATTGGTCGCAAAACCCATTTCTCGTGTCACAGCCACATATTAGAAAACACGAAAGTAATCTACTTATTTGGAGTCCAGCTTGTAGGTACAGTGTGTGTACAATCTCTTCTGTCTGTTCCACGTTTTGCTGACGGCAAACTTTTTTGTTATTGATGAAAAAGTACTTGTTAGATTTAATGTGTTTAATAGCCTAAAGTTTGTCGGCAGCAAAATGTGGAACAGACAATAGTCATATGTTGGTGACACGGAAACATATTAATATTCAGAAATGTTACTTGACATTTATACATCTCTTCAGCGTGCATGGCTTTTATTTATAAATTATAGCGCAAGTAGACGACGCATGTTGTTAGTGTTCTATTGAAAGTTTCAGAAAATTTAGATTTCAGTAGGAAATGGAAGTGGTTGTGAAGGAAATATTTATAGCTTTTCTACTTGTGTGGGTGGCAGGTGTGAGCATGTGATGGGTAATTTTACAATCGGAGTTCATCCTTACCTGTATCCCGAACGGAGACCTGGTTTGGCCCTCAGGTATGTCTTTGGCGTTCTTGTTTGTGAGGGTTTAATCTGGTTATATCCCTTATATGAGTAATATGATTATTCCTAATCCGGTTACTTTTAGGGGAAGGCGCCAAGTTACTATAGTGTGGTATGGACCTGGCACCAGGTCAGTTATTCTAATTTCAGGGCTGAATATATACTCCATTCTGATTTTGGGATTTTCCCCCAATGCAGCATGTTACATGCGGGATCAAACCTGTTGGCCCAGCTTTAAATGACCTTAGCTGTTGATAGGCATTTAAACACTTGTATATTAAATCAAATCTACTTGTTATGGGAGGTTATCACGTTTCTCCCGTGGGTGGCAGGTTGGAGCACACGATGGGTAATTTAACTATCGGGGTTCATCCTTACTGGAATTCCGACTGGAGACCTGGTTTGGCTCTCACATACGTCTTTTGAATTTTGTATGTGACAGTTGAATCTGGTTGTACCCTATTTTATGGGAAGGGGCCAAGTGACTTTGATGTGGTATGGACCTGCCACCAGGTCAGGTTATTCTAATTATAGAAGCAGAAGTCCTGAAACATCTTACCTTAGTGCTTCGCTGCGCAGATCACCAGAAAGAAGCACATATTCATTTGATGACCCTAGAGAGTCGACAAACAGAAGTTATTCCAACGATCTAACTAACTTGATTGTGATTCTCAGACAATGCATTATAGGACCACATTTAACTTGTGCGGACAGTATCTGGGGGTGTGCTGTTTCGGAATGTATCCATTATCATTATTTATAGCAGCTAAAACTCCGTTCCAGTGTTGGAGTTTCAGGTTTAACCCTTTTCACACGACCGACCAGGGGGCTGTTTCACTAAACTTTGTACAACTGAAATGTTCGTAAGTGCAAAATTAATGTAAATCCATCAATTGAAATTTACAGACGATCCTAAATTTGCACTTACGAACATTTTAGTCATACAAAGCTTAGTGAAATGGCCCCTAGACTGGCAGTGTTTGCAAACAGTGAAGATCTTGTTCTGGATCCTCACCACATGTTGTCTATTTTTCTGAACATTTTTTTTAAAATATGTATGTAGACATATAAACTGCCTAACTATGGTGTATTGGTAACTGTGGTTGTGATTGGAGAAAGTGGGCTTATCATATGTGATATGTGACCAATTTAGCTCCTGATCAAATACAGTTTATCACTGCTGTAGCCTGATAACAATCTAGTTTGCTTATTAGAAGCATGATGTGTGCTTCATTGATGGAATGGCAAACAGTGCAGATCTGGTCAGACTGTGCAGATGCACATGCTGATCTGGATCGACACTGGTGTCAAAACCCATAAGCACCATTTCTCCAGTCACAGGCACAAATATGTATGTAGACATATTTTTGTGCGCGTCTCGGATTGATGAAATTTTTGTAACAATTTCAGAAGTTTCACAAACATTTAGTCGTTTTTCAGCCAAAAAGAAAGAAGGTTAAATATACATGTATATGATCTGATCCAGGCCCAAGTGCTACTAGTACAGTGAATATGGAGAGAGATAGAAAAATGGAAATTGTTCTATGTTATAAACGTTCTTTACACACAGTGATCTGATGAAACGCTATTAACCAATCTTGCCTACAGCGTATATATACCGTGAATATGTCTCGTATAAACTATAAAGTTTGATATTAAAATGGATACACTACGTGTTTCTGATATTTGCATGTAGAATAACGTTCACTCTACTAAGGTCTACTGTGATAATGTCACTGTGTATGTGTACTATAGGAATGAATGGCCTTTTTGTGGAATTTATCGGGGTATAAACTTGGAAAAGTCGCGGGAATACTGGACGAAGGCCGGAAGGCCTCGTCCAGTATTCCCGCGACTTTTCCAAGTTTATATCCCCGATTTTTAAATTCAACAAAAAGGCCATTCATTCCTTATAATTCCAGAATTTGAAATAAATTCATCAAGAAATTGTGTTTATTTTCCGTTTTCTTAAGAATTATTTTAACTGCGCCTCACTGTTACGGAAAGTAGTTCGGCTAGTTCGGCATGGGAGTTTACTGGGATATAAATTTTGGACAGAGACTTGCTACGGGCCAATCAAATGTTAGGGAATTGTGTAAATATTTTTGTGCTGGAATTATACAATTATATACAGATTTGCTCGAGATATTGTTGAATTCATGCAAATAGCGCTACATAGCCACCAAAATTAAGAGGTATGACTGCATTTGTATTTGAAATTACGACGTTCAGTAACAAGATCATATCTGAAGTTAGCGAACTTCCTGGACTAATGCTGAAGTGATGGATGGCTGCTGTCTTGGGTGTCTGAAATGTGGCTGTGACTGGAGAAATGGGGCTTATAGGTTTTGTGACCAGTGTAGATCCAGATCACTCGATTTGCATGGCATCACTGAACAATCTGTCGTACTTCTAAGAAGAAAATTTGATTGTTTATCAGGCTGCAATTGTGTCCTATTTGATCAGGAGCTACACTGATCACAAAACCCATAAGCCCCATTTCTCCAGTCTCGGCCACCAGTGAGATTATGTATCTCGCAAAACTAGACATTGTGTCTTTAATTTTTATATCTTTAAGTTAACTATACTTTTCCTCTAATGATACTGTATGTTCATGATTGCAAAGCATAAATACATATCCTGGAATCACATGTACCTGCATTACAGTGGAACCTCTTTAAACCAGACACCCTGGGAGGCCCCCATTGTGTCCGGTTTAGAAAGGTGCCACTCGACGAACATATCTGTGATATACATATCCAAGGTTACCATATTGACTAATGAGAAAAGCCTTGTGATTGTGTACCTAAGAAGATGTGCGATTTTTCATGAAAACTACAGTCTGCACTCGTTTACTCAAAGTCAATGGGACCGAGGAAAATACTTTGAGCTAGCAAACATTTGAGTTAACGAGTTATTACATACTTTAGTTAGCAAACATTTTAGTTAACAAATTATTACATGGTTTAACATGAACTTGGGACCAAGAGTTTTACTGAGTTATCAGGAGTTTATCTTAAGAGAGTTTGGTAACGAGTGTAGACTATATGCAGAAACTGATATTTTCTTTAAACGACGTCAAAAGTTGACGAAACTAATTGTTGCATGGCAAATGCGGAATGTTTAATAAATGTCTTATAAAGTCATCACATATGATAGATCTTCCATATGATTATTACAGGTACATAACTATATACATCATACATAACTTCACTCTTGTTAATGAAAAAGGTGTTTTATAACCTGGTTATAATCCTGTGTGGCCTGTATGTAAAATATATATCCATGCAAGTGTATTGATTTTAATACCACAGTTGCGTTGACATTTGTTTTGTTTATTCCAATTGATTCATGACAGAATTGGACTTGCGACCAACCAGTGTAGCCCCAGATCAGACTGCACATCTGTGCAGACTGATCAGGGTCTACACTGTTCGCCACATATTGATTGAAGCAGCCTTGGTGGTTCTAAAACCAGTTTCGGATCTCGGTTTTAATACAGGTGTGCTTCAGCTGATAAATACTGGTAAAAAAAGCAATACGGCCATATTTGTCATGTCAGAGGGTTACATGGATAAAATGCAAATGCATGAGCTGCATTAATCTGACATATTCCTGTTATGTAGAGTATTAAACTTATCCGTCCATATAGCGTAGAATTGACATATTTCTTTTCCAAATTTGTAGATAAACACATTTACATTATGTAAATAAATAGCGGACTGTGCATATTTATAAGTATTTGTTGTTATGCATATCCTTGTTTTAATTGGTGTATTGTATTTCAATAGCAGTGCTCGGGATAAGCTTATTTTTTGGCTATTTTATTGTGCCTCCCTTTTTCGATAGATATGGGAGGCATGTACCGGTTGTGTTTGGACTGAGTGTCCGTCCGTGTGTTGTCCGTTGATTCGGTTAAGAAATTTGTCTTAGATTTTCCAATTTGCCATCGGGGGCGTCTGTGTGCCGATAGGCCACATTTTCTTGTCATCATTATACGTGTCACAAATAGGAAAATATGCAAAAATATTACATCATAAAAAGCTTATCTCGGGTACTGTTTTTAGTTTGTGACTAAAACTATTTTGGTATTTACTTATTTTTGATTGCTGCCATGTTGTTTAAAATTTGCCTCTTTTTTTTTTAGCTCATCTAAGCGAAGCTCATGTGAGCTATTGTTACCGCAATGTGTCCGTCGTCGTCCGTGAACATTTTCAAACGTCTTCTCCTCGGTAACCATTGGGCCTATAGTCACCAAACTTCATGGTCATGGTCCATAGGTAGGGGGATTACAAAATTGTTAAAATGACGACATCACGTAATCCAAGATGGCCGCCGTCTAAAAATAGCACAAATTCTTCAAAAATCTTCTTCTCGAGAACTGCCAACCGGATTTCGACAAAACTTGGTAGGAATGATCGATGTACATTGCTCTTTCAAAGTTGTTAAAATGGTGACCCCGGGGTCAAAAATGGGCGTGGCCTGTGGGGTCAAATTGGGGTCAAATTTTATTTTTGACCGAATATGGTCATGTTATATATCAAATCGAAGGTATCAATGAGGCGATCACTCTGGTACATTTTTTGTCGAAATCGGATTGTTATGTTATCCAAGATGGCCGCCGAAATGTCAAAAGGTGGTTCTTTTATTAGAGATTTCAAAATTCTTCTTCACATGAACCGCTTGGCCCATGGTAGGCAAACATAAAAGTTATGGTCCATGGGTGAAGCCTTTTCAGATTTGTTAAAATGGAGGTCATCGCTAATCCAAGATGGCCGCTGTCTAAAAATAGCATAAATTCTTAAAAAATCTTCTTGTCATGAACCGCTGGCCGGATTTCGACTAAACTTGGTAGGAATGATCGATTTACAATGCTCTTTCAAAGTTGTGAAAATGGTGACCCCGGGGTCAAAAATGGGCATGGCCCGTGGGGTCAAATTGGGGTAAAATTTTATTTTTGACCGAATATGCTCATGCCATATATCAAATTGAAGGTATCGATGAGGCGATTGCTCTGGTGCAATATTTGTCGGAATCGGATGATTATGTCATCCATGATGGCCACCAAAAGGTCCATTTATTCAAGATTTTGAACGTCTTTTTCTTAGGAACCACATGGCCGATGCTGGCCAAACTTCATAGTAAGTTAAGATCTTTGGGTGAAGCATTTTCAGATTTGGTAAAATGACAGTCATCGCTTAATCCAAGATGACCGCCATCTAAAAATAGCACAATTTTTTTAAAACAGGAACTCAATGTCGCATTCTCTGGTGTTCATGGAGTCAGGTGAGCGAATTAGGGCCATCATGGCCCTCTTGTTTTCTTTATTATAACAAATTAACATTATAGAATGTATTATTGTATTACAATACAGTATTGAAGATATGAGACGAGCCATGGCATTCTGTACCTAAAAGGATGTGCGACTTTTCATGAAAAATATTTACAGAAACAGTGATATTTTGTGTAAATGACGTCGAAAGTTGACATATTTTTTGGAGCAAATGCAGAATTCTCTCCCACATATGCTCTGAACAGTTTGTGATTTCAATATTGTAAATTTTGTAAATATTTTCCACGAGATATCGCACATTTCTGGAACAAAGTCGCATGGCATGTCCCAAATATGTCTTGCCTCAACAACAATGGGCTTATCGACTTTGCGACCAGTGTAGCCCAAGATGACCATGTGCATCCACACAAGTCTCATCAAAACCTACAGTTGGAGAGATATTATTGATGTATAAATGTGTGTGGCTGTGACTGGAGAAATGACACTCATGAAACTCATGTAGCCGGATAATGATCTGTATTCACTGTTAAAAGCATGATGGGTGTTTCATTGATGGAATGGCGAATGGTGCAGATCCTGATCAGACTGTACGAATGCAGGGTCTGATCTGGATCTACACTGGTCGCAAAACCCATAAGCGCTATTTCTCCAGTCAGTGACACAGATATGAACAAACATTATTGATTCGTATTTATACATTACCAGTGTTTTGATGTCAAGTGGTGGTTGGCTGGGAGCATGTGACGGGTAATTTGACAATCGGGATTCCGGTAAGGAAGAATCCCGATTGTCAAATTACCCATCACATGCTCCCAGCCAACCACCACTTGACATCAAAACACTGGTAATCTATCGAGATTCTTCCTTACCGGACTGGAGACCTGGTTTGGCCCTCAGGTACATCTTCGGCATTATTGTATGCGAGACTTGAATCTGGTTATATCCTTTATATGAGTATTTTGATTATTCCTAATCCTATTACTTTTAGGGGAATGGGCCAAGTGACTAGTGTGGTATGGACCTGGAACCAGGTCAGGTTATTCTCGTTTCAGGGCTGAATATGTATTTTGGTGTGATTACACCCCCCCCCCCCCCCCAATGCAGCAGGTTGAATGTATGCCGTTAAACACCATTAAACAAACAAACTGATCAGTAACTGTGCAGGCTGATCTGGGTCTACACTGGTCGCACATGTCCTAAGTCCTATATCTTCAATCACGCCCACATTAAAGGTACATGCCCGCGCAGCAGGTTACACTGTACTACTACTTTTAATTTTCTGTCATGCCTTATATGAGCCATTTGTCTACCCACTAACGAGTTATTTTTAATTACGGCGCGTGTTAAATGGTGTTGAATCGCATTTTATATGCCGCGACCAGAAAGGGTATTTTCCGACCTCGTGCTATTTTTACCAACACGCGTCGCGTGACACGGTCAATCATATCACATCTTTGACATGCGCAATGAAGTATCGGAAGTTGAGAGTCCAAATCTAAATCTCCACGTAACTAGTACTCTTTCCATTTGGTGATCTGGTCGCCAATATTAACCACTCTCTCTCTCTGTACTGCCTGTCCCTCAGTAGTAGTAAGGGAGTCAAAATGATACCACCTACCGTGGTATCGTTTATAACCCTCTATAATACCCCCACCACCCCCGAAAATCAAAAAATTGGTTAACGAGGAAAATTGGGTCTCCCGACAGCAAATTTATGAATTTTTGGAGAAAATAATTTTGAGAAGAGGGAGTCCCAATTATATTGGTAATTGACTTTTGAAAAAAGTCGAAATCATTCATGCAAGTACAATAGTTTATATTCCTCATTTTTCTTCTCCGATATAGCTAATTTATTTCGCAGATCAGCAACTAATTCTACCAGCTCTATTCTACCATGTTCACCTTTAGCCACCTGACAGCGTAGTTGCTTATGTCGACAAAGAGTTTGGGCACCAACGAATTTACAAGGGCATCTAGGGCATTGAAATTGTGGGGGGACACAAGGAAACTTTCTACGTCTCGCTAGATGCCTTCGTAGATAGTCTTTACACGTAAACGTCTTACAACAAGTCTCACATTCCATTATATATGTATATAAAATTTATCTGTTCAATTGGACGTCAAAAAAACATTATGTAAATTTTTGACGTCCAATTGAACAGATAAATTTTATAGGTTATACAAAAGTATATATACAAAAGTATAATACAGAAATATGATAACGCCAGAAACTAGAGCAAATATAAAAGTTTGAGAAGAGAAGCCGAATCTCTAGGGATTACTTATAGTACACGGTTGAGAGTTAGGGGGTTGACAAAGAATGAGGCGTTTATGAAGCGGTTTACCCGCGCCTATAAAAGAGGGGCATTTACAAACATTTCATCTCACTAGCGGATGAAGTTGGTAACAGAATTCAAAAAGAAAGTATTGCGGAGTTAAGGGCTAGTGTAATAAAACCTTCAAGCACCAATAATTTGTCCCAAATTAGACACACAGGTGGCCTAAAAAAAAAACAAATACAAAATAAAAGATCTCTCGTTCGCGCGATAGTGGAAAAAGGTGAAGAAATATTGGGGGCTCACGATGAAACATTGGAAAAGTTAGAAAATGGAAGACGGGTAGTTACATTATCCTTTCGTAAAAACATTAACATTAACGAGTCTGAACGCATGTCCGAGAAACTCGCTCCGTATCTAACAACCAATTTTTATTTGAGATATTCATATTCTTACAAGCTAGAACATATGGAGGAAATTAAAAATGGAAAACCTGTAACTATAATAATGCACAAAAATCTCGGTGGTAGCGAACCACTATCATCAATGAAAACCGTTAAAAAATGGCTGTCAGATAAGGAGCAAACACGAATAATGTCCGATAAAATAGACAGACCGAATACAAAGTGGAAGTTTGTAAGATGGGTAGAGGTTTTCGTAAAGCTAATACAGGGTAGTAGGGGAAAAGATTTGGGACTACAATCCAAAGAAGCGGCAGGAGAACTTCCAGAATGGCTGAAGAATAAAAAAGGTATGTATGGCCATAAAATAAAACTAAATCCTAGATTTTCATCCAAATTTTTTTGAAAATGGGGGCGGGGGGGGGGGTGGGGGGGGCGGGGGGGGGGGGGGGTGGGGGGGGGGGGGGTTGGGGGGGGGGGGGGGTGGGGGGGGGGGGGTGGGGGGGGGGAGGGGGGGGGGGGGGGGGGGGGGGGGGGGGGGGGGGGGGGGGGGTGGGGGTGGGGGGGGGGGGGGGGGGGGGGGGGGGGGGGGGGGGGGGTGGGGGGGGGGGGGGGGGGTGGGGGGGGGGGGTGTAAATGGGGGTTTTTTTTTTTTTTTTTTGGGGGGGGGGGGGGGGTTTTTGGGGGGGGGGGGGGGGGGGGGGGGGGGGGGGGGGATTTTTTGGGGGGGGGGGATTGGGGGGGGGGGGGGGGGGGGGGGGGGGGGGGGGGGGTGGGGGTATCAGGGGGGGTTGGCCTGGGGGGGATGGGGGGGGGGGCGAAATTTTTAATTTTTTATTTTATTTATTTTTCAGGATATCCGATATAAAAATGTGAAAAAATTGTTTTGACAAGATTTAACTTGACATTTGCATCTGGGAAACACAATATGTTGGAGATGGATGTATGGGGGGGAAATGGGGTTTAACATCTGTTCAACATCAAAGGGTGGTCATACAGGGGGAATAGAAGGACCAAGTAAAATGAAACGATATCGGCAATTTCGAAGCTGGGTCACATCGAGTTAATTCACTTTTGCCACGACCCGCGCTGGCCCAATCCGTGCAGATAAATCAGTAAACCGGTGCATTTTTGTCCAATTTTCCTTTTGTGAATGAAATCGTTGAATAATTCAAGTAGAGTGTTTACATCAGAGTAATCACACGCAAACCAGTCTTTCAGGACTGAATTTTTGACGAATAAGAACTTTCACAATGACGAAAACCATATTTCTTGTTGTTGTATCTTGAATGCAGAAAACCGGAAAATAATGGCCATGATGTATTTCCGAGTTTCCGCCGCTGACTTTTCGGCGCTACAAGACAGGAAGGGTGGTTACACGGAACGCCCCCGCAGAAACTGCATAATGTATAAATCACGGGCGAAATGCAGAAAATGGCCATGTATAAATCACGGACGACTGGTCGGTATCCGTATACGGGGTGCACCGAAATGCCGGAACTGGTGTGTGATACGTACAAGATTTATTTATTAATTTTTTTTTTTTTCCAAATAGTAATAAAAAAAATCGGGGCGGGCCCTAAAAACGGGGGCGGGCGGGGATGAAAATCTAGGAAATATTTTATTATGGCCTATTCTTTAGATAAGTATAATGACGACCTTTGTCTGTTCAGGTGTCTAGCTATGCATATGACAGATAAAAGACCCGACAGATGTACAGAAAAGGCGAAAGAACTTAGTAAGCAATATTTTGGTAGTAATGTGGTTTCACCAATTCCTTTTTCAGATCTGAAAAAGGTTGAAGAGTTTTTTAAAATCGGTATAGAAGTATATCAACCCACCCAATGTAACGTATGGTGGTTGAAAAAGGTACCAGCGCACTATAAGGCAATAGGTAATAACCAATGACAATAGGACTGTTTAATAATCACGCATTTCTAATTAAAAAACCTTAAAAAACCTTAAAAACCTATCTAAAATTTACGCCTGCGATAATTGCAAGCAGAAATTCACGAAAGCGAGTAATATGAAGAGACACGGACCAAAATGTATGAAAGGTGAGACAAAAGTAGTATGTGATGGTAATTATTTAGAGCGCCCCGCGTTCGTCGTTCGAGAAAGCGTTCTACCCAAAAAGTTCTAACAGTTATGGGGCGATCGATTGGATGTACTCTGTGGAAAAGCGCGAGGGAATTCACATTCACCACGAACAGTGTGGACACGGGGGTGAAAGATGGATTTTAGGAGCTCCAGTAGATGGATACTGTCCAGAAACCAATACCGTATATCAATATCACGGCTGTTACTGGCACGGGTGTGAGATTCATGCAAAACATAGAAAAGAAGAACGCGCATCCACTATGAGAAGAGATACACTTATTAGAAGAAGCAAAGAATTCAACCTAGTAGTTATGTGGGAATGCGAATTTCAAAGAACTGGTAAAGACATAAAGATCGGTTGCGACACTACTCTTTATCCATATCAGATAGTATACGATTTTGAGGCATATCTCAACCCAGAAATTGAAACTCTCGGTAATAATCTAGAGTACGAAGCCGAGCACGTTCCGGTAAGCGTTAGTATAGGAGATAATTTCTCAGGAACAGTAACTCTATGTGATAAAGATCCCGCAAAACTAAAACTTATAGAAAAATTCGTAGAGATTTAAAAGTCAGGGGAAAAGCTATAAGAGAAGAAGTGTGGTCAAGATATGGGTTTAATACAGAACATTTACGTAAAAACCAAATCGCCAAGATCGAACAGTGGATAGAGCAAGTACCGGTTATAGGTTTTAACAGCAGTAAGTAAGATATAAACTTAATAAAGAAATACCTAGTAGGCGAACTGGCATCAACAACAAAGAAAGTAATGGTCGGAAAACGTGCAAACGCAACAATATTTCTATTTACTCCAGAGTTTAGATTTCTTGATGTAATACTTTATCTAGGACCCGGTGTAAGTTACGATAGTTGGATAAAAGCCTACGAATGCAAAGGACAGAAATCTTTCTTTCCTTATGAGTGGTTCGATTCTCCAGACAAACTGGATTACCCAGGACTACCGGATATAGAGAATTGGTATTCCAAACTATCTGGGAAAATGAATAGATGAGTAAATGTCGTAGAATTTTCTTTTCGAAGAAAATAATATGAAAACTTTCAGAGATTGGTTGAAATATTATAACGATTTAGATGTAGCACCGTTCCTAGAAGCGGTGGAAAAAATAAAAAAGTGTGAATTTTATAAACACAGAGGTGTGGATATTTTCAAAGATGCGGTAACACTACCTGGAGTAGCTATACAATATTTATTGAGAGGAACCATTAAAGAACAAAAATCTTCAAAGACGATTATACCGGAGGATGCTCTATATGCACCAAAAGAAGAAACATACGAAATGATGAAGGACGCTCTAGTTGGCGGTCCATCAATAGTATTTACACGATATGCAGAAGCTGGTGTTTCAAATATTAGAGTGGGTTCCAAACCGTGCAAGGCTGTTTTGGGGTACGACGCAAACGCGTTATATTTATCTACGTTAAATAAAGAGATGCCGTGTGGGAGAGAAACTATACACCATATAGATACCCCACATAACCCTAAATTTATTAAAAAGTTTTGTAAAAGAGTTTTATCCGGAGACTGGTTTGGGTTTGCGGAGGTGGATATAGAAGTTCCACACAACTTAAAAGATAAGTTTTCTGAAATGTCCCCAATATTTATAAACAGAGAAGTAGAGGTTGATGAAGTTCCCACACACATGTTAAAATATTTAAAAGATACTGGGCGAACAAGAGGAGATGGAAAAAAATTGGTGGGATCTATGACAGCCACTAAAGTATTGCTGTATGCGCCACTGTTGAAATGGTATTTAAAACACGGCCTAGAAATAACTGGAGTTCATCGTGTTATAGATTATATTAGCGGAAAACCATTCGAATGGTTCGCAAAAGAAGTTACAGCCGCAAGACGAACGGGTGATGTAGAACCAAATAAGAAACCAGTAGCCGACATAATGAAATTATTAGGAAACTCTGTGTTGTGGAAAAAATGATAGAGGCAACGGAGAGAAACATTTAAATACGACATATACACAAAAACGAAACTGTGTTGACAAAGCATTAAGATCCGCGTTATATTTTGATGATTTTGGAAGAGATAGGAGATGCGTACGAAATATCTTCAAGAAGAAAAACCCAGGTGTGCGGTAAAGAGACCATTCCATTGTGGAATAGCGGTTTATTTATCAACTAGCTAAATTGAGATGTTGGAATTTTACTACGAATTTCTTGACAAATACGTAAAAAGAGAAGACTTTGAATTAATACAGATGGATACGGATAGTAATGTATATAGGAGTTAGTGGAAAAAACGATAGAGGAATTGAATTAGACCCCTAACTTACTAGACGGGTTTGAAAAAGAAAAAAAGAAATGGTTGGCTTGGGATAAATGGAGCGAAAGAGAGCCCGGACTTTTCAAAATGGAATTTAGCGGAGATAGGGCGATAGCGTTATCTAGTAAGTGTTATTTTGTAGAAAAAATAATTAATTCTATTAATAAAAACTCTGCGAAAGGAATGTCCAAGAGAACTAACAATTTAAATTGGGATAGATATAAACGAGTACTAACCGAAACTACAGAAGATGGAAAACACATTATAGATGTAGCACAAAATAGGGGATTTAAAATGAAAAGACGTGTATGAAAACGTACTGTCAACAAAAATTAGGACTCCTCGGCATACTACGATAAAAGACGTGTGTTACCAGACGGAATACATACAGAACCTCTCTAATGATTTATTTAATAATTTTTGAAAAAAATTATGAAAATTAACAATCTAAAAGACTCTGATGATCCGGGGGTAGCTTGGTGTGTCAGAAGGCAACCGCGAGAAGTTCTTCACGAACAAACCCTCGAGATGGCCCATCATCCAAATAGTAGAGCACGGGCTCATCGGGCTTGGTAATAGATCGATCTAGATGATATACATTGAGAGACCACACGGATCAGTCGCGCGGCGGCTGCCACCTTCGAGCCTCTCCCGGTTGATAGAGGTACCGGACATCAAAATTTCTGATGGAAGCCGTTGCTCCTCTAAACCAACGGGTCCGCCCGCGCGAGACGGCAGAGGGCTCGCTCGTCACCCTTTTAAACTTGATGGCATCTACGGGCTTCTTACCTATCAATCTGGTCACCTCTCCGTTCAGTGCGGAGACCACGGCGGGCAGTCTGGCCACCCACTCGGTCGATCGCGAAATGAGGGTCTACAAGTTCTTTTAGCGTATTGGTGTCCGAACAGTCTCTCAGCCAGGGTTCGATTGAAGCGTTCCACGATCCCCTGGTCCCGGCCCGGTGGATGTTGACGCGGCCGGCGATCTGATAGAAAACTTCGTGCTTAGACAATAGATGAGAGACCGCGCCCATGAACTCGCGGCCGGGATCGACCTGGAGAAGATTCGGCCATTTGAGAGGACTCCTCTTATATATTCGGGAGAGAGCCTCGGCCACCTCCTTAGACTCTTTAGTGGCCAACGGCTCAGCCCCCTTATAACGACTGCTACGTCAACGACTGTCAGCGCGTACTTGTACGTCTTACGACCGACGCGATCGTGAGGGAGAAACAGGAGATCCGCTTGGTGAACTTGGTTCGGTACCAGGCACGTCGAATTTCGGCAGCGGAATATTGTGAGGCGCGGGTAAATAGCTCTGCCAGATGGCCTGCTTCTTGAGCCATTTCCATTGACAGCGATTTCTGAAACCTGGTCGCCGCCGCGAGGTTCTTGATGGCAGCGAGTCCCTTCCAGTAGCCGCGGGGGCTATAGTACGTGTTCGCTAGCTTGCCGCGTTAGGCGAACCGATAGTTTTGGTATTAAGTTTGCGCGTGATTCATCGTATGCGATGTATTCTAATATATCTGACAATCTCCAACATGCCCTCGCCCAGATCGTCCGGTAACTGCGTCGATAATAATAAACCTTTGTTGGAAGTACAATCGCGATTGGGGGTTAAGTTTCTGAAGGAAATTGGGAAAATCTAATCCCCAGGATTGGTGGAGGAATCTAACATCCGCTTTGCGAAAAAGGGTGGCCGCTTTTTCGTCCTCCCGTCACGTCTCGAGAGAGTCTCGGGCCAGACGAATCATCACCCTACCCTTGCACCAGCTATGCTGTGTTTAAGGGCAGTGTAGGCCTACATCAATCATAGCGTCATAAAGTTCGTCAACTGACATCGTCTCTATATATATATATTTATAAAAAAAGTTATTTAAAATAATTATTTAAAATCTCGATTGAATATAGTAGCCGACGAGACCCACCACACCCATTCCCACGACGATGAACGCGATCTCGCGGTCTTTTGGGCCTCGGTACGGTACATAGAAATCTGAAAGTTGGGGCTCGCGATCCAGCGGCGCGAGACTTTTCTGCGGAAATGCCAGCGCGTACTTGCGGTTGGCTCTTCAACGTTCTGAAAAGTTTGTGCGGCGTGATTTTCGCGGCGAAGCTCTTCATTGACCCAGTCAGATGGGCGGTTCGTTTTTCCGACCACGCTTCCTTTGCGCTATTGATTGTTCTACCAGCTAAATTCGTGACGCGTACTCTCCTCATCCGCGTTCGAGTTTTTGTAGTTTAGAGAATAGAAAAGTTGTGCCGTGAACGCAAATGCGTTTAAGAGCGCACCACCTATCCATCATTGCGATTGAAGCCATTTATTTCCCATATATTACTGGTAGAATTCCAGCTTTAACTAGATAATCTCGGGTCCAAACTGCGGCCCGCTACATCTAAGGTCGCGAGCCCTACGTCTCTCACAGTAAAGTCCAATTTTGGGAGCGGATCCTCCTAGGGCCATCTTTGATAGTCGAGCATACCCGATACTGAAACCTGATATCACCACGGCGTGATAAAGCGCATTCAATTACTAACATTTTACCGTCTTGTTCAGCCATTATTGCATATAAAAGGGGTCGCGATCAAATGTTTAAATGGAGGGGGCGAATCCAATCGCGATTGGTGTTTCGTAACTTTCTTCTGAACACTGGCTGGTTGTTTTTTCGATAATATGGGGTATTCCTACACGCACAGGGGCACCAACAACTGCCAGACCACCACCAACAACCCAACTCCAATTCACGAATTTGGGTTTGGGTGACAAATTCAAAGAATTTTGGGGTGTGCTTCCAATTCGTGAATTGGGGTTGTACTCAACAACTCTGTCCTTCAGATGTTTTGCTGTCCTCCGTCCCCGATTGCAACCCCAATCTCGATTGGAGTTTAAGCCTCTCGAAGCTCGGCGAGTATTTTATCTTGTTTAACTTTTCGGGTGGCAGCCGCCGCCCGCCCAGCTGCCTGTCTTTTGGGATTTTTTATATGCGGTATGTCATCCAGTGGCGGAGTAACACTCGGGTCGATTGGGTTGGAGCAATCGGTTCAACTCCGTCACTCTCGCGGGTGTTCTTTGTGTCATCATTTTCAGGGCTTATAGTTCGTGGGCATATATGTCCAAATTGACAGTGTTTACCCGTGGTCAACGCGGTTGTCAGCGGAGCTAAGTACATTCCAAACTTGTGATAAAATTGAGCAGCAGGCTGTTTCTAAGAGTGTGACCTATAAAAGGGTCAGTCTCTAGATCGTCAATCAATCCCGCGGTTGTTTGGTTATAGGGAGAAGTATACTAACGGCGGTTGCGTACAAATGAATAGCCGCCGATCCGAGAGTTTTTTGTCATCCTCCGCACCTAACCTAGATTCGTATCGCGCATTACATTTTATCGATCTCCGCATCTGACAATCTTATCCACCTGAAAAACTGAGAGACGCCTACCGAGATAATGCTCCGATTGTCCCCCAGCAACCAGCGCAGCTAGCCGCTCTCGTCGCGCCGCATTTTCATTTTCATTCGGAGTCGTTGCAACTCAACCCAATACCAACCGCCGTTGAAGTTGATTCCGATTGCTCTGTCGGATCATTATCTATGTTGGCAGTCGGAGGTTAGTTGAGGTTTCTTCTATTAGCTGATCGAGAAGTTCGTCGCAGTTCATTTTTTCTTAAAAATTAAATTTAACTATTCTAACAATTCTCATCACTTTAACATATTGCAAAGCGCACCACCCGATACTTATGATCACCATTATGCTCGCAACAAAGCTCGCAGCGGAGCACCAAATTGTTAACATTGTTAACCATTGTTCAGCATTTGTTCAACATTTGTTAAGCATTTGTTCAGCATTGTTCAGCAATTGCTAAGCATTGTTCAGCATTGTTCAGCATTTGTTTTTTCAGTAATTGTAATTATTATAAAATTAATTGATAACTTCGTAAGCAGGTTGGTTGATCAGTCTTTAGCAAAAGCTTGGCGTGCTCTTAGATTCCGAAAGCATCTGTCGAACCTCCAGGCGCTCCTCGCGCGTTGGGATAACGTCATTCTCTCGAAGACAGTCATCGAATGAGTCTCGGTCCTTGCAGTGAAAGAGGGCGACCCATTTCGTTTGCTCGCTGCTGATCCTTGAGGACGGCGTTGTACTTTTGAGTGGATATCCATACGCTTTGCCTAGCATGGCGGCCAGAAAATGCGAGCTCAGAGAGCATGTCCTTCTTTTTAGGTCATCGCCGCCTTGGCCGAGCAACATCGTACAATCACGTATAGGGTGGGCTCACCCTGGAATCTTTGGTAATATAACCACGCAACCAATCGTGAAGCCTAAT
Organism: Conchocele bisecta; assembly: GCA_029237695.1. NCBI lineage: Eukaryota > Metazoa > Mollusca > Bivalvia > Lucinida > Thyasiridae > Conchocele > Conchocele bisecta. The sequence continues at coordinate 136,869,540 of CM055267.1, read as the reverse complement.
CACCAGGGGTCAATAACGTATACCATCAGGTCGGTCCATATCCACGTTAGCCGCTGATAAGTAATCGTTGTGCCGCACAGTGGGACACAGGATCACATGTGACGAAAGGCATCGCGTAGGACTCCTCGAGCAAGTCGAGGATGAAAACCGTATTTTTCCACATCCTGTCTGCCCACATATTATGGCAGATGTGGCATCTCCAATCGTGAATTGGTATTGATGCTAATTTTCTTAATTAATAAATCGTTAGATGATTTTTTTTTTTATTAAATCAATAGAGTGCTGAGACGTATCGGCCATCTTCGATGTTGAGTTGTGCGTCTGTAAAATTATATATAAGTACACGTTCAATGGCCCGGCTCCGTCCGCCTCTTTGGTTATCTGGAATCGTCACACCCCTCGCTAGCGTTCTCTACTTGGCGTCCGCTGCCGTGTATTTGGTCGTCGTCGCTGGCCTCGCATGTCTAGCCATAACGCGTATTTGGTATTCAGGAACTCCGCGAGGGAGACGGCCGAGAGATGCAGGTCTTTGGCAACCGCTGCAACCCCTCCGGAGAGCGCTTAGAGCCGGCACAAACTGCTTTCTTACATTCGTACCCACTGCTGTGGCGCGCGAAAAGACCCGCGCTGTAGAGTTTGATTGGGAACTCCCTCGATCGTCACCTCTACCTTCGTGATTTGGGGTTATAGAATTTGTCGGTTTTTCTAGCACCGAACGCGAACCGAGCATCCTCGAACAACATCATTATACCTTTCATCGAGCGGGCGGGTACGTTGACGTTAATAATCCACAATGTGTTCGCCTTTGTCTTTCGTCATCTTGCGATGGCGAAGAACTCGGTGGTAAAGTATGGCGACGCGCCCGGCGTACTGGGTTCTGATCAATCGCGCGAGTCGGGCATCGTGACCATGTCGTACTCCAGCGAAACATATCGATCGTATACGTCGATAACATGTCGCTGGTTATGAGAACCCTCGGCCGTAGTCGATTGAACGTTAGTTCGTATTCGAGGCTGGTCAGCCAAAGCGCTCTGATAGTAGGCATGTGACTCTCCAGCAACTCAAAGTCGAGCGGGAATGTAGAAGCGGTTGCCGTAAGCGCCCGCGACCGCATTGTCACTCGCGTTGTTATCTACTTACCTTGTTACCAGCCCCGATTATAAGTTTGGTTACGTTCTTATTTTTGCTGGTGTCAATACCCTGAGACAGCGTTTTCGCGCTCTTGCGCCGTCTTCCATAGGTCCTGATAACAATGGTAGACGTAAGCTGTCGTCGATCGAACATCACCTCATTACCAGAAATCTTTATCATGGTCTTCTTGACTATGGCGCGACCAAGGTTCTGAACGACGGTTCGGTCCGCGTCCCGTCGACGTCAGCGAAATAGTGAAAGCGAGGCGAACAGTACCCGGCACAAATGACGTCGTTAGCTCCGAGGTTGGGGAAGCGGACCAAGAGCTGCTGGTTCTGGTCGATCGTCGATGGGTTGTTCGTAATAACGACACTCTGTCTCACGCCTTTTGCCCCGAGGGTCTCACGCAGTCTGCGGTTATGGATTGAGTTTGCGACCGTATTGACTCGAAGACATAAAAATTAGTGAAACTATATAAAACCCTTATGGTTTTGTCTTTAATACATAATTAATTTTAAGAAATTAATATGGCTGATTACGATAATGACATGTATGAAATCGGCAGAGACGATTACCTCGATGATGATGACATAGATGATTATGACATAGATGATTATAATGACGAAACGCCCTTGATACAGCCTCCAGTTCCAATCCAATCTGGGGAATTAGGTGGCGCTAGTCAAAGTCGGGAATTACTAGATGGAGCTGTAGACGACTACTACAACAGTTTGGCAAAAAAAGGTGTGGTCCCATCTGTCGGTCGCGACTACTCCAAGTTCGAATTGGATCTGAACGGTAGATTGCGACTAAAAGCATCAAATGTCCCGATCGTCAACACGATGACCGGTAAACCCCTAGCGATGAGCACCATTGCCGGATACCGGGGCGGTGGTGAAATCATAAGGAGCGAACTAGGATTTCCAGATTGGACGCGTAGTAAAACAAGTATGCCTACCCGCGCTGTAGAGGCCCTACAGTCTACCGACGAAACGATGGCGAAAACGGCCGCCGATATAGAAACTGTTGAGCTCAGCGAACTCCCTCGAGTAGCCACCGACGCTATTAACACGATGGAGACCACGTTCGGCGAAAACGAAATACTCGACGATGACCCATCGTTACCTCTTCGCGAACTCCGGGACTCGATAAGGTTATGCAAACGGTCCGGGCGAACTGGTCCGTAACCTCGCCAAACTATCGTCGCTGGATGAACATATCGCGCTAGAAGAAAGAAAACTGGAGGAAGCCGGTGGCGATAGAGAATCTACCGAGCGGATCACCGAACGCCTGCGGTCGTTGCGGGATCAAAGAGAAGCTCGCTTGGAGGCTGCATCTACTAACCGTGAGACACTCCGCACCCAAATAAGTCGGATCCGCGAAACAATCTCGAGGGTCCTGAACGAGGAGACGACACTCGGTGAGCGTCTTCGCACTCTGTTCAGAGAACAGGGCATCACGATAGCAAGCATCCTCGTTGCTATCAGCATGACTATATCGACCATAGTTCTAGCTTTCACTGGTGGTGCCGCACCAGCACCCGCACCAGCACCAGCACCCGCACCAGCACCCGCGCCATCAGGCGGAGCCAAGGAGTGGGTAAAAAAACAACTAAAAGCCCTCGCCAGTCTCCTGGCTAAATTAGCCGAAAAGGCGGCTGCCGCACTACCTGGACTGATCGGAAGTATCGTTTCTTACTTGCTATCTATATTATCAAAAACGGCCGGATGGCTAGCCAAAAATACTTGGGCTTTAATCGTGGCAATCGCCGGTCTCCTACTATTCTTCGCCAGAGAGTTCCTAAAACCAAAGCGCAAATAATCCGATCGCCACGAGGGCGACGACGAGCGCTAATTTCTCCTCGTGTGTTGTGCTTCCAATTTCACCCAATCTGTGATTGATTGGTGTTTCTCCAATCGCGATTGGTCTGTTGATGGAACTCGATGGTGCATCCAATTTACTAATTGGGGGTACTGGGTTCGATTGTGTTGAGGGATGTGTATCCATTTTGTGTTTTTGGGCGTTTTGTGAAATCGGTTCCCTCAACACTGTTGAACCCGATCATTTTGGGGTGCGCTTGATGATATCCGTGTTCACGTTACCGTTGTGGACCGATTTTTTGATTGGCGGTGGCGATTACGATCTGATTATTGTAACCATCAACCGGGACGTCTCGTAGTATCATATTGCTCGGCGCCATATAAAGACCTATTCCAAATACATAGTCCACTGGGGTGCTGGCAGTCTGCAAAACGTCTTGATAATTCTGGATCGCCTTCTCCAGGTCCACCTTAGCTGAGATGGCGTCCTCGACAAGTGCCAAGAACTGTTTTTGTGCATCAAACGCTGTTCCTGTACCCAGTATAGAACTGCGAGTTTGCTTCTGTGCGCCGAGGATGGCCCAGACGTACGTGCGAATAGATTCGTTGACGCGAGTAACCCCGGCCTGCGTGAACCCTAGACCCTTATCTAACATAAATGTGGTCCACGCGTTCTGAACCTCAGCAGCCTGCTGTATGTAATCTACGTGAGCCAGTTTCGGAGGTAACATTTTACAAGAAAACACGCCACAGTGCCGACCTCCAGACACTCTGGCCCGAAAGTCATAGTCGCGGGGTCAAAATTCCCGGCGTTCCGACTGATGATGTGGTCACCGGAGTAATCGTGTCTAAAATCAGTCTGCGTCCAATTCCCGGACTGGCCCCGAATGAGAACGTCCCCGAGGCCGGTGGTGGTAGGAAATGCTTTCTGCCTCCAGTCCGCGTCTTTTGAAACGTTAAATTCGTTACACAATCTTTCAAACGCCATACGGTCGTATGCGTTGGAAATGGGATCCAGGCGTCGTCTTGAGGTAGAGAAATACCTAGTTCTTTGAGAATCCTCCTAATAGTATAATACGTGTGAAAGTTGTAGACACTTCGGAGCATGACATTCTTGGATGTCAGATGGTCTTTATGTGAAACTCCACACCCGGATGTTGCGCACCATACAGCAAAATTTAGCTGGTTCTGCCAAAACTGCATCGGTGTGGCTTTCCACCCGTTTACCGACTCCATCGTAGTAATCTTGGGCAGCCTATATTTCTCAAACGTGTTAGGGAAATTGGTGGCAAAGCCACTGTCCGGTCTAACCGTTACGGTTGGGTGTACAAGGTTAACAACGTCTTTTTGCGTGTATTTACCACCGACCGCGTACTTTGCATTAGAGTTAAAGCTAAATGCTTTTGTATCCATTGAAAGATATTATTATGTTTGCTACTATCACTAATGTTCAACAAAAAGGGAGTTGTGAACTTCAAAAGTTAATAGACAACTGCTGCGGACAACGCCGGGTAGGCCTTAGATCAATCACCTTCACGGTTGGATGGCAGAATGTGGGGAAGAGCGAAGGGTTTTACTATGTGAAGGATGGACAACAATTAGGTGTAAAGCTGCCTCACGGACTGTGGGGAATAAGACAGCTCAAAGATTTTGTCAACTCAGAGCTTGACGGTATAATCAACCTCACAGTATCGAATGCTACCGGGCTTGCAACAATGACCATCAGAACTGATAATGAGGTAGTGGTCTCCCCGGGGTTGGGTATTCAACTCGGTTTTAGAGAGACATACTCCTCAAACAAAGGAGTGTTTACCCCGGGTGAGTACGTCGGTGATAACCCGGTGGACTTCGCCTTCACGAAAACTCTCAGGGTACACCTGGATCGGGTGAACACATCGTACAACACGGTAGACGGATCCCCCAGCACATTACTGAAAACTGTGCCCGCCAGCGACTGTTTCTATGGCGAGACTGTGACCTTAGACTTCCCACACCCCGAGATGAAAGTTTTGGAATCGGGACATATCCACGAATTTACGGTCTCTATTCTCGATGATCAAGCGAGAAAGTTGAATAACTATTACCCGATTTCGGTAGTTCTCGAAATTTCAAATTAATTAATTTTAAGAAAATTATTTAGAATTAAACGCATGTTCGTAATATATATTATCAACATTATTGAAATGAGTATATACGGACCAGGTAGTTCTTCCGATTGGGTGACAAATTCAAATAATTTGGAACCGGCAGAAGGGGATTCATCCCGACAGAGGGCGACTTTTTAACTACAACCCAAAAAAACAAAGGCCTTGATCAATAGAACTATATCGAGGGCCACGGACGAGATTCACAAAAGTATACTATCACAACTTATGAGAATATGCCCTGGTTGTGAATACACAAAGTCGTGAAGAAACGCATACGGAACTAAACGAACTAGGTAAAAAAATAACCAAATTTAGATAAAAGAGGCCCGGTTGGGGATTGATAAAGCCCGAGAAGACCGCCAGGTTGACATTACGGCGGTTTATGATGCGTTGCGCTTAGAAGACTCTCTCAGCAAAGAAGCTACACTTGCCGAATTAGACGGGAAAATAATCGATTTTCGAAAAGAGGCCACGTCGGGTATTGAGAAAGCGAGAAGACCACCAGGCGGACCTTACGAAGGCTTATGAGGTGTTGCGCTCAGAAGACTCTCTCATCAGAGAAAGCGGCACTTACTGAACTAGATAAAAAAATAACCAAATTTCGAAAATAGACCCGGTCGGGTATTGATAAAGTCCGAGAAGACCACCAGTCGAACCTTGAGGAGGCCATTGCGGAGGCTTATGATGCGTTGCGCTTAGAGAACTCTCATAGTAAAGAAGCGACACTTACCGAACTAGACGGTAAAATAGCCGAATTTCTGAAAGAGACCAGGTCGGGGGTTGAGGGGGTCCGAGAAGACCACAAAGAGGCCATTGCGGAGGCTTATGGGGCGTTACGCTCAGAGGACTCTCTCAACAGAGAAGCGGCACTTACTGACATATACGAAAAAATAACCGAATTTAAAAAAGAGACCCGGTTTGATCTTGATGGAGTCCGAACGGGTATTGAGAAAGCCCGAGAAGACCACCAGGCGGATATTACGGAAGCTTATAGGGTGTTGCTCTTAGAGGACTCTATCAACAGAGAAGCGACACTTACCGAACTAGATGGAAAAATAACCGAATTTCAAAAAGAGGCCCGGTCGGGGGTAGAGAAAGCCCGAGAAGACCACAAGGTAGCCATTGCGAAGGCTTATGAGGTGTTGCGCTCAGAGGACTCTCTCATCAGAGAGGCGGCGGTTGCTGAACTAGATGGAAAAATAACCGAATTTCAAAAAGAGGCCCGGTCGGGTATTGATAAAGCCTTAGAAGGCCACCAGGCGACCATTACGGAGGCTTATGATGCGTTGCGCTTAGAGGACTCTCTCAGCAGAGAAGCGGCACTTACCGAACTAGATGGAAAAATAACCGAAGTTTCTGATAAACTGAAACATGATCGTATAGCCGCGACCAAAGCTCTTGAGGAGGCCTCTTATGAGTTCGTACTGAGGCATATAACGCAAACAGGGCGCTTGCCGGAATAGTGAAAACAATGAAAAACACCAAAACGTGTCATAACAGTTTGGGCTGAGAAGCGGGGCCCATTGGTTGAGGGCACTATGAATATTCGTTCGGTGCCAAAGCGAGTAATAAATATGGGGATACACTATGACAGCCGCGGGTGAAGTTATCCAAATGGCGGTCTGCTCGGTTAATGCTAATGGTAAACCTGTGGGCGCGGTCGCGATAAATATTGTAGTAGATGGGGAAGAACGGGGGTTGGAGTCACTAAAATCTCTGGAGATAGTTCGACGATTGTTTCGTTCGCCGGTAATGATCGAATTAGACTTTCCCAAGGTAGTGTTATTAACTTTGTTACGAAAATCGGTGACTCAGAGAGTTCTTCCACTATTGTCTCATTGTTAATTGAACTTATTGTGTAAATACTAATATATTGAAATAAATTTGTAAAATTTAAATATGAACGAATCAACGCTTCCAATTGTCAATACCACTCCATCAACACTGTGTACAATTAACGAAAGAAGTTCAGATTTTAGGTTGAATAATATCGTCGCTATGCAGGATATTTTAGTTAGAGAATATACAAATAGAAAAAGAAACGCTAAAAAATATAGGCGCGCGGTGAACATGGCTGAAGTATCTAGCACGGCTCTGGCGAGTGTTTCTGTGTTGTGTGGGGCGGGACAGCTGCAACTATATCCACCATTATAACGGTTTCCCGTAGCGGGGATTTTATGTGCGGTGTCGGCCGTTTCTGGGTTGTTGTGTATGGTAATTAGGCGTCGGGTGGAAAACTCGAGAAAAAATGTAGAAAACATGATAGAATATCCGTTCTCGCCAGGTCTAAGAAAAATAGCATCGACGTTATGGTGTCCAAAGCGTTGGCCGATAAGAAAATATCAAATTTAGAGTTTGAATCCGTGGTGGAAGAAATGCGGAGATATGAAAAATTAAAAAATGATATAAGAATCAAGGCACGCGCCACCATGCCCAAGATTGAGTGTACTGATTGGGATAAATTTAGGGAAAAAATTGGAGATAAAGTCGGAAGAATGTTACAGCACCATTGTGATTTTTTAAAAATAATTAATTTTCTTATATTGGTGCAGTAAACAAATTTACATACCTATGCAACATGTGTTTTTCACTGAGAATTACGCCGTAATCGCATAACAAATTCAGTCTAGGATTACACTGTACACACCGTCTGTGTAATTGATACACTCGGCTCTGTTTACCTCGGCTATCAATTTACGCATGGTTCATAACCCGTGTAATTGAAACATTGTCGTAAATCGATAATTGTACAACACTAGTAGTGTTTATCATAACAACATGCCTTCGTGGTCGTGTGGTTAAGGCGATAATCTATAGAGACGAGGGTCGTGGGTTCGCGCCGCGGTTGGAGCTAAAACATTTTTATTTATTTATTTCTATCCCTACAAATGTGGTCGCTATGGTAAACAACTGCATGACAACGGCGTTCGGAGTCCGACCGCTGTTGTCATGGTAAACAACTGCATGACAACGGCGTTCGGACTCCGACCGCTCGAGGTTGATGAAAAATAATTTCAGATAGCCGTTTACATACCTTCGATAAGAAAAATACACTCGGCTATAAATTAATTATTAGTGTTTTTTTTTTCAATAATAATTTTTCAATATCTTTATAAGCGATATCGTAAAAATGTACATTCGTAAAACGAATCGTTGGGTTTTAATAGTTTTATATAATACGCCTTAGTTTCATATCCGATACGCATTATCTGTCTTAATGTTCGTATTTGCCTCTTGTATAGTTGACATAATTGCCGGTATAATATTGGAAATGTAACGTTTTTATCGGAGCGTAATAAATTACGCTGGTATTTCATATATTCGATATCGCCCCTAGTGTTCTCATTTTATAGAATTTATATACAGGATTATAACCCCGTATTCTTCGTAAACTTCTTCAACACAGTCATTACAAATTTGCAATTCAAATTGTATTGAATTATCCATTTTCTCTTTTATATTGGTACTCGTTTTTTCTGTTCAATTGGACGTGAAAAAAACATGATGTATTTATGACACCAATATATACTTTCAAAAGTCAATTACCAATATAATTGGGACTCCCTCTTCTCAAAATTATTTTCTCCAAAAATTCATAAATTTGCTGTCGGGAGACCCAATTTTCCTCGTTAACCAATTTTTTGATTTTCGGGGGTGGTGGGGGTATTATAGAGGGTTATAAACGATACCACGGTAGGTGGTATCATTTTGACTCCCTTACTACTACTCCCTCAGACATTTCGCCTTTTTTTTGGCTAACGCCGTTTCATACAATTTCCGTTCTGGACGTTTCGACATGTTGATATTCTTGTTTACATATTGGGAAGCCTACTGGCGCGCGTATTATACTGTGCATGCGCACCGCAAGCCGTGATGTGAAAGTCGTCGTCCCCGCACATTATCAAAATAGACTGTTACCGCCGCGCGTCGCTAACAGTAAATTGATAATTAATAAATGATTATATTTGTATAGCGGGCACTTGTAATTTTTAGAACTGGTGGAATAGTGACATAATTATACACTTATTTAATTCCTATAAAGAACAGTTTGTGCCTACTACGTGGGCATGTACCTTTAATATACATTGTAGATGAAAACGGTTATTTATTTCACAGAATATATGTGCCATTTCTCTTTAAAACATAAAAAAGGATAATGTGTCTCGTACATACAATAGCCTCTTGTTTTATATGGTAAGTGCCAAACATATGGTACTGTCCCCCTCCCCACCCCCATATAGCTATATTCCCATCTGAAATTGAACTTGCTGCCCCGTGCAGGCACCGGGTCGGGATCAACTGATCCTGAGAATAGTGCTGCAGTAGCCATTGCTTGTCGTAAAAGGCGACTTAACTGGCTTAACGATTGGGTTCATACTTTCCGGAACCCACTATACCGGATTTGGCCCTCATGTACATTTTTGGCTTTCTTGTATGTGAGAGTTGAGTCAGGCTATGCCCCATATATAAAAGCAAGATTAGTGCTAATCCTATTACTTTTAGGGGATGGGATAAATAATGCTGGTGTGGCGAGGGCCTGGCACCAGATCAGATTGTTCTAATTTCAGGACTGAATATATATTTTGATTGTAAATATTGAGTTCTGAAGTTGGGATTTACCCCCCTCGGACAGGTGGATACGGGACACGACCCCGTTGACCCGTCTGCGTGTAGACTCCCTGAGGCTTCTACCTCTATGTCAGAAAAGCGGACGTTAAACCCTATTCACTCACTCACTCCATCAATGAAACACCCGTCGTGCTTCTAACAAGCGATATATCTACAGGAGTGTGCTATTTGATCAGGATCTACACTGATCACAAATCCGAATAACGATGCAAGCCGAATGTATTTTGTTTTAATATTTAAATCGGAAATTGAGAATTATAAATGTACAGTTTATCAAACTTTCCTTATAACACAATAGATGTCCAAACGGAAATTAAAGAACGTGTTTGAAGTACAGCAAGAAATCATGTAAATGAGAAAAGGCCAGGCAAATCCTGTATCACAACCTGACCATATACATTATTTGGGCCATCTGGTCATACTTACGGACCAACCGACCAACCGAGACCTAACTATGGCATATGGTATCGTTGACACATTTTGAATGTGCACATCACATGGGTATGATAATGATATAGTGAACGTCGGGCTAGTGTCTTGATATGTGGCAGTGACTGGAGAAATGGGGCTTATGGGATTTGTGACCAGTGTATCTCCTGATCAAATAGCACACTCCTGTAGCCTGATAATGATTAATTTTGCTTGTTGGAAGCATGATGGGAGTTGCATTGATGGAATGGCGAACAGTGCAGATCCTGATCAGCCTGTGCGGATGCACAGGCTGATCTGGATCTACACTGGTTTCAAAACCAATCAGCCCCATTTCTCTAGTCACAGCCACATATCAAGTTTATTAGGCATGGTTAGGAAATGCGCAGGAATTCATAGGCTTACCATTGCAGAGCCGAGCCCGATAAATTCTATATCAAAGCCTGGTACTCATATTCTATTTATCAGGTAACTTGTTTTGCTAGAGGATGGTTGTCATTGAAAAGAACGTGGACTTGTTTATGTTGTGTCATGACACCAGTGTAACATGTGACACCGGTCAATGAAGCGTTAGAGTTTGTTTGTTTGTTTATTGGTGTTTAACGGCCTATCAGCAGCTAAGGTCATGTAAGGCCGGGCAAACGGGTTCGATCCCGTTTTAACCTGCTGCATTATGGGAAAATCCCAAAATCGGAATGGAATATTTACATCAAGAATAAATATGTTCAGTCCTGAACCTGACCTGGTGCCAGATCCATACCACACCAAAGGCACTTGGCACCTTCCCCTAAAAGTAATAGGATTAGGAATAGGAGTAGTTGCGACCTGAATATGCATATCTAGTCAATGCCAGATAATACATAGAGGATCTTTCATGATTGTTGATCTAATATGATATTTATTAAATGAGGTTACTGATTTCATAAAAAACGAGGCTATGCCGAGTTTCTTATGAAATCAGTATACTCGTTTAATAAATATCATATTAGATCAGCACAAATGTTAGATTCTATTTATTACATAAGCACACCTTCATATTTGAAGATGTACTCATCACCTAGCCTGTATTCTGTAGCGGGTTCATTTGCATATTTATTACATTAGTGTATTATGATTTTTATTACACTGCTTGCGCCCGTTTTATGCAATAAAATGTGTTATTAGTCTGTGTGTATTAGGGCAATGCAAAGCTTGTTACCTGATACATTCAGGATGTGGAAAGACATTGAGCCAATTACCAACCCATACATAGGTAGGATATCACTAGATTGTAAATGTACTATTAAACTATTGATACAATAGTAAAAGCTACAAAGGTCCTATTAACCCTTAGACCGCCTGGTTTGGCCCTCAGGTATGTTTTTTATCTTTGGCACTTTTGTTACCTGGGAGTTGAATTGGGTTATTGCCCATTATAAAAGTAGTAGGATTATTACTGATCCTGCTGCTTTTGGCAGGGGGCCAAGTGATTCTGGTGTGACGAGGACCTGGCACCAGATCAGGATTATTCTGATTTCAGGGTTGAATATATAGTTTTTGTCGCGCCTGCTTTAGCAGTGGCGCGACTATAGTCGGCGTTTTTTGTAAGGCAAATGCGTTAAAGTTATTGTCAAATGCCTCGGCAGGCGCGATTCCGCTTCCGTGGCGGATTTTCCCCCCATTTGTACATGTACTTGAACATGTACTTGTACAAGTAATATATGGGATTTAGTACTAAACCCATTGACCCGGCCTTAAATTACCTTTGCTGTTGATAAGCCGTTAAACCCCAACAAACAAATTAGACCGCTACTCACAACAATTGTCGTCTGCTGTTACAAAATAAACAGCTGACAATTAAGATAGCAGTGTAACAATGTG